>CAUYQG010079856.1:0-14600 GCA_963574415.1 Tarsius wallacei
CCAGGATTTTTTCTTTTATACCTACTTTGTATAGGCATATTACTATGTGTCTAGGAGATGGTCTTCTCATAAGATGTCTTGCAGGGGTTCTCTGGCTCTCTTGCGCTTGTATAGTCATCTCTTTGACCAGATGAGGGAAATATTCTTGAATAACCTCATGGAACGTTTGTTCCAAGGTGTTTTCCATTTCTCTTTCTATTTCAGGTATTCCAATCAGATGTAGGTTTTGTTTCTTAATAAAATCACACATCTCTTAGAGAGCTGCTTCTTTCTTCTTAAGTTTTTTTTCCTTTATATTTTTAATAGATTGGGTTAATTCTATATTTTGGTCTTCCAGCTCTGAGATTCTTTCTTCTCTTTGGTCAGTTCTACTCCCCATGCTTGTCAGCTTGTAATCTATTTCTTGAATGGAGTTATTTTATTTCTGTTATTTCTAAGTATGCTTTCTTGAGCCTGTCTAGCTCCGTTGTGTTTTCATTTCATTTTAGCCCTTGCATTTATTGATGTTTATTCATTCTATCCAATGATTCTCTGGGTACTGTCGATCTGGGAGAGAGCCATTGTTTGTGCCCAGTAGCTATTCTTTCTAGCACCGACCCTTTGCAG
Source organism: Tarsius wallacei (assembly GCA_963574415.1). Lineage (NCBI taxonomy): Eukaryota > Metazoa > Chordata > Mammalia > Primates > Tarsiidae > Tarsius > Tarsius wallacei. Next base: position 607 of record CAUYQG010079856.1, read on the forward strand.
TATCTCTGATGGTTACCAGCAGTTTTTCATTGGTTTTTCTTCATTTGTAGCAGTTCTCTTATCTTTCTCTTTATTTACACTGCTCAATGGAAAATTGAGAAACAGTCACTTCTGATCTTGGCTCTACCTTTTGTCCTTCCTTGAGCCAGGGCTATGGGTTTATTCAATTATGAAGTAGGGCTGGGGGTGGGGCGTTGCTTGTCTCTTTACAAATTTGAGTACTTACTTAGGGGTGGGGAGGGGGAAGCTGCAAAGATTGTGTAATTATTGGCAGGTCATAATGTTTGCTGTCTGGTGAATAGGCCAGCTGGGACTCACTCTTCATCTCTGCACAATATGACCTTACAGTGGGTATGCTTGCATAGCCCCTGAGTCCAAGACAGGGTGTAAGAGGGAAAAGAGAGAAAGGAAGAGTAAGACAGAAAAAGAGAAAAGAAAAACAGAAAAAGGAAAAAGAAAGAAAAAAATTTAAAAAACAGAGAAAGAACAAAGAAAGAGAGAAGAAGGGAAAAAAAGGGACAATCAACCAACAAACAAAGCAACCAAATGAGATAATCAAACAAACAAACCAATAACCCTCTCCCCCCCAAAAAAAAATTGATGAAGAGTTCTCAGCTTAATGTCTCTCTTTGCCGGGGAGAGCTCCCTCTTGTGACGGGTTCTGTGACTGCTGAACTGTTACTGCAGGTTCCCTATTTGCTGTTGGAACTTAAGATGTTAGAATCTTCATCCCCTGCTGCCTGCAATTGGTAGCCACAGCACGACCCTGTGAGGGAAGGGGGTTGAAATAACTTGACACAGCGTCTCTTGGCATTTCACCCCCTTACTTCCTCTCCCAGCTTTGTTACAGCTCCCAGGGCATCCAGTTCATGGCAAGGAAACGAAGCCTCCTGTATCTACTCTGCACTCCCAATCTCTTTCACTTGTTGCTAGGGGTGGGGGATGGGGGAGTCACCAGCCTCCTTCTCAGGCAGTTCTGCTGCCTGCATCTATCGCCCTGCTGCTGACTCAGGGTAAATGGTGGATTGTCTGGAGTTCCGCATCTGCCGTTACTGCCAGAGCTTATGCATTGGGGGCAATGTTCTCTGAGGTCAGACAAAGCAGCTTCAATGCAGCACAAAGATAGCGCCTGGTCTCAAGATGCAGTTCTGCTCTTCCACAGAGACTGCCTTGGAGCACTTCTCTGCCCAGGCATTAGAGAGTCTAGTCGGTTTCTCTGCTGGCTGCTGTCACCATTGGGGTCGCTAGCTCCCTCTCCAGCAGTCACCACAGTCTCTGGATCTCGGGACCTGGTGACAAGGCTCTAGAGTGGCTTCTCCCCACTGTTTCCTCGGGACTGTGCCTCAGGCTCCCTTGCTGCACTCCCTCCGTGGCCCTCGCTGCCAGCATTCAGCCCGGTTCAATGGTATTAGGGTTGGCAATCACTCCAGTCGTCCTTCCCAGGCAAAGCTCTGTTGCTGGCACTCTGCCTTGAGAAATGTGGAACAGTTCTTGCCCCAGGATGAAGCTACAGTGCTAGAATTTTTAAATTTAATTGAACACCCAGCAGGCTGAGGGCAGGGCTAACTCAGGATGCTGACATCAAGCATGGACAATGATACTGAGGTAAGAGAGAAGGTGCCAGAAACATTTATTGGTTTGTGCCTTGGGCTGAGGATTCATCTTGGGAGGCAAATGTGGGAGGCTCACTTAACCAGGAGTTTGAGACCAGCCTGTGCAATGTAGCAAGACCTCAACTCTACCAAAAATAAATAAAAACAAAAAATCAGTTGGGCATAGTGGTGTGCCTATAGTCCCAGCTACTCTGGTGGTTGAGGTGGGAAGATTGCTCGAGCCCAGGAGTTTGAGGCTAACGTGAACTATGATCATGCCACTGTATTCCTGCCTGGGTGACAGAGGGCCAATCTCTTAAAAAAAAAAAAAGTACCAAATATTTCTATACAGGCCAGGTGTGGTGGCTTAAGCCTGTAATCCCAGCACTTTGGGAAGTCGAGGCGAGAGGATTGCCTGAGTGCAGGGGTTCAAGATCAGCCTGAGCAACTTGGTGAGACCTCGTCTCTACAATAAATCACAAAAATTAGCCAGGCATAGTGGCATGCGTCTGTAGTTCCAGCTACTTAGAAAGACTGCCTAAGCCCAGCAAGTTGAGTCTGTAGTGGCTGTGAGTGTGTTACTGCACTCCAGCCTGGGAGACAAGAGTGAGACTCCAACTCAAAAAAAATTGACCATGTGAATCTGTGAATGTACTAAAAAATCATCCACTCTCAGTGGATGAATTTTTGTGTGATATGTGAACAATAAATTGTTACAAATGTATAATGAACATACAAGCAATATCTATGAGTCTTACATCAGGTCATGAAAATTCAGGATTTGATTGAGTGTGACTCAAATATTAGTCGAGGTTTTATTTGTACCTATTTCCTTTGGGACAGAAATCATTTTTTTGTTTTTTTTGAGTTGGAGTCTCACTCTGTTGCCCAGACCGGAGTGCAGTGGCCGCTCCCAGCCACCGCAGTCTCGACCTGCTGGGGCTCTGGCTATCCTTCCACCTCAGCCTTCCAAGTAGCTGGAATTACAGGCGCGCACTACCATGCCCCGCTAATTTTTTGATTTTTTGTAAAGATGAGGTCTCACCAAGTTGCCCACGCGGGTCTTGAACCCGCGGGCTCAGGCAATCCACTCACCTCAGCCTCCCAAGGCGCGGGTGTACAGGCTGAGCCACCGAGCCCGACTTAGGAATCATTTTTGATGCCTATGTTTTGTGAGGCACTGTTAGTGAAATTAAATTTGAATTGTTCACTTTTTCAATAGCTAATTATTTGCAGGATCAATTACATTAGTAAAGATTCAAACTTGGCATGCACAGGGTGACCATTAGTGACCTAACTGCAGCAGCCAGCGGCTGGAGACATTGTACAGGAGTTAGGGGTTAAATGCTAACTGTCCATTATTTTGTACTGTTTCAAACCCCACCATGTGTTCACAGAGCCCATTTGTGCCACATCAAGCCACGCTTCCCTGACAAACACACGCACACGTACACATCCACATGTACACACACACACAGACACACACACACACACATGATTGAACAAGGGGAGGACACCTGACATGAGTTGAGCCCATCAGATTCTCTTTCCTGGGATTTTTTGATTTGTGGACACCAGAACAAAACTACCAATCAGGGACAAAGCAGGAATTCCCTGTTGACTTGGAAGCTGGGTCCCCTATTTGAGGATGGCCACAGCAGCACTACGTGTGTAGCAGGAAAAATAGAGAGATCGTGACACCGAGACTATTATGGGAAGTGACACTTTATTACGCTGGCCATCCCAGCCAGCCCAAGGGCCTAATGCGTCCAAGTCGAGCACCCCAGAACAGGAGAAGAGGGGTCTTATACCCTTGTTTAGGTAAGGAGGGGGTCGTGTTGAGTGATTACGTACTTCCTTTGGAATTTTACAAGGTTGTACTCAGCAAAATCAGATTTTTCAAAGAACAGATGGTTTCCAGGAACTGCAGGCTTGTAAACCGTCAACTTCAGAAGGGGGGTTTTGGATAAGTTTATGAATTAGTTACTCTTTTGCATTTCCATGAGATAGCCAGTCTCTGGCCACTTGGCCTTTCTTAAACAAAACCTGCCTGGTGCTGGGCAGGGCCTTTAAAGTTGCAATTTGCCTTTCAAAAGGAAATACCTCTAACTGCTACCAATCCCTCCTTCCTGCCGCTGGGCTAGTGGGAGACATTCAGTCAGCCCAGGTGAGGCCAACTGCTGATCCCGAACCAGCTACATGTGTTTCTGTGTTTATTCACTCAATCATACAAGAAATATATTTGAGCATTTGCCGCATCCTGCCAGAGCCACGGCACTTGGCCCCAGGAGGAGTATATGTTTAATAAGAGATTTGTTACAGGGACTTGGTTTTATGCAATTGTGGGAGCTGATTATGCAGCCTGCGTGGCTGTCATCTTTGCATCTTATGTGGGAGCTGGAAGTCTGCAGGGCAATCAGGCAGTGAAGATGGATGTAAAGTGGGAGAGCAACAACAAAGGGGAACCTATGAGGATGTACTGTAACCCAGGTTAGTTCTCACCATCTCCAACCTTGATAGAGTGGGTATCATCCAGGAGAAGCTGGCACTCTTCAACTGTGAGCCAAACAGATATCTGGCCCAGGAGATGGAGAAGGTGAAGGAGAATCCAAGGGAAGGTAAAGCAGTTGTAGAACTGGCTGTTGAATCACGTCAGGGTAAGCACCAGATAGGTGGCAATGTAGTTTATGAACTACAAAAGTACATACTCCAGCCTTCCATGTGTGAAAACCAAAATGCTTCACTTCTGCCCTGTAAATCTTGCACAAATATATTTCTTGTGGCCCGCTATAACCAGAAACATACATGGAAGGAATTCTGGGAAACATTGTTTATCCTCCCAAGATGCTGGGATTACAGATCTGAACCACTGCCTGTACCAAAACCGGTCCTTATATAGCCCTAATATTGAGCTGATTGGCTAGCATTAGCTGTGAGCTGATTGGCTGTTTTTCAATATCAGCAGCAGGAAGTCTGTTATTTTGTTATCAGGGACCACCCTCTCTGTCTGCCTAGTTGTTTTCCAGATGTGTCCTCCCAGTTTATTTTGTTACAGGGAGACCTACCCTGTCTACCTGCCAGTTGTTTACAAGATGTCTCCTCTCAGTTTGTTACCTTTGACCCACCCTGTCTGTCTGCCTAGTTGTTTTCTAGCTACCTCCTCTCTCAATATTTGATGTTATTGTTGATACTGTTGTCATCAACATCATTGTGTTTTTCCATAAGGTATAAAAAGTTCATTTGGCTAGAACAAAATATTTAGAGCTAAGAGAGGTGGCAAAAAAATTAGGCTAGAAAGATAAGCTAGGTGAGTGGATTGCCTGAGCCAGTGGGTTCGAGACCCACCTGGGCAACTTGGTGAGACCTCATCTCTACAATAAATCAAAAAATTAGCTGGGTGTGGTAGTGCGCGCCTGTAGTTCCAGTTACTTGGAAGGCTGAGGCGGAAGGATCGCCGGAGCCCAGCAGGTCAAGGATGCAGTGGCCGGGAGTGGCCACTGCACTCCAGTCTGGGCGACAGAGTGAGACTCCAACTCAAAAAAAAAGATAAGCTAGACCCAGGTCATGAAGAACTTAGCAAACCACACTAAGGAGTTTGAACCTGTACATGAGAGATGTTGATCTGTTTTTTTCCTTTCTTGTAAATATCTGTAACTGGTTTCGGTATTGAGTAATGCTTGCCTCAAAAAATTCATTAAGGCTGGGCTCAGTGGCTCAGCCTGTAATCCCATGCTTTGGGAGGCCAAGGTGAGTGGATTGCCTGAGCCCGCAGGTTCGAGACCCGCCTGGGCAACTTGGCGAGACCTCATCTCTACAATTAAACAAAAAATTAGCCAAGCATGGTAGCGCACGCCTGTAGCTCCAGCTACTTGGAAGGCTGAGGTGGAAGGATCGCTGGAGCCCAGCAGGTCAAGGCTGCGGTGGCTGGGAGCGGCCACTGCACTCCAGTCTGGGGACAGAGTGAGACTCCAACTCAAAAAAAAGAAAAATTCATTAAGAAGTATACTCATGACAAGGGTTCTCATGCTCCTGTACGTTCCTGAACAAAAAAGAAAAGTGTCCTTTTGCTTTCCATTTTTTTGGGAAGAAATTCTAGAGAACATTTCTTCCTTGAATGTTTAGTAGAGCACCAGTGATAGCATCTGGGTCTAGTGCCTTTTTTTTTTTAAGGTTATTAATTATTGACTTAATTTCTTTAACAGACCTATCCCATAAATGTTATGAGTTGTATTTCATTTTCATTTAGTTCAAAATGTTTTTAGGCTGGTTGCAGTGGCTCACGCCTGTAATCTCAGCACTTTGGGAGTTGGAGGCAAGAGGATTACCTGAGCCTGGGCAACTTGATGAGACCTCATCTCTATAATAAATCAAAAAGTTAGCCAGGTGTGGTGGCATGCACCTGTAGTTTCAGCTACTTGGAAGACTGAGGCAGAAGGATTGCCAGAGCCCAGCAGGTCAACACTGGGGTGGCCATGGATGTGCTACTGCACTCCAGCCTGGGCGACAGAGTGAGACTCCAACTCAAAAAAAAAAAAAAGTATTGGGGACAAGGGTACCTGCATAATGAAGATTTGTATACCTAACCCTGAATTGTACCCCACATACTTAAAAGAAAAAAATTTTAAATAAATGAATTTAAAAAGAGTATTGGGGAGTCACTAAAAGATTTTAAGCAGAGAACATGGTATGGTTAGATTATGATTTAGAAAGAACTCGCAGACTGCTAAAAAAGGCTCGGGCTATAGAGAATCTAGAAAGTCTTATCAATATGCTGATTTCTGAATTTTATTCATTGGCAGAACTGGTTGGGCTTCTGGTTTTTAATCAATTAATAAAATTAATTTCTAACATATCCATGAGTTGTTCTTTTTTCTGTTTTGTTTTTGGGTTTTTTTGGAGTTGGTGTCTCACTCTGTTGTCCAGGCTGGAGTACAATGGCATGATCACAGCTCACTGTAGCCTCGACCTCCTGGGCTCAGACAATCTTTCCAACTCAGCCTCTCGAGCAGTTGGGACCGCAGGTGTGCACCTCCATGCCTGGCCAATTTTTTTATTTTTTGTAGAGACGAGGTCTTGCTATGTTGCCCAGTCTGGTCTTGAACTCCTAGGGTCAAGCATTCAAGCCTCAATCTTCCAAAGTGCTGGGATTACAGGGGTGAGCCACTTGGCCAAGCCATGATTTGCTCATTTAATTTTTACTTCCTACTTTTTTTTTTTTTTTTTTTGAGTCGGGGTCTCACTCTGTTGCCCAGGCTGGAATTTAGTGGCTCGATCACGGTTCACTGCAGCCTCGAACAATCCTCAAACAAAGTGTCCCAAGTAGCTGGGACTACAGAAACATACCACCATGCCTAGCTAATTTTTAAATTTTTTTGTAGAGACAAGGTCTTGCTATGTTACCTAGGTTGGTCGTGAACTCCTAGGCCCTAGCAATTCTCCTACCTCACCTCCCCAAGTGCTGAGATTACAGGCGTGAGCCACTGTGTCCAACCTTGACTTCCAACATTTCAATTCCAGTTTTCAACTCTCAAATTTTACTGGCAACTCAAGGTTTTTTTAGTTCCAGAAGTTTAAAATTTATCTTTTAGTTCTAAGGCTTATCTCTTGGTCTGGTCTCTTGATCAGAAATTGAGAATGGAATCAAAAAGAAGCAGATAATAATAGCAGGAAATTGCTCAGGCATACAGTGAATTAGATGAAGGAGAGATGAAAGGGAGGGTGTTAACACAGAGTGGGTGTGAATGGTAGAAAATAAGCTACAGCAGTCTTTGGAGAGCCTGCACTTACATCCAAGAACATGAGAAGAACTAAGGTGGCGAGATGAGCGCTTATGTCTCAAATATAAATCTTCTCCCAGTTGGCTTTTCAGAAGACTCAAGTAAGCTAACTTATTTGTTCAATGTCAATATTTTAGTGCCTTAGCGTGTAGCTGAGAATTTTTCTCACCAGTACTATTTTATCATTATCATCATATTCTTTAAGATGAATCTTCTAAGTCTAGAGAACATTGGTCTGAAATACTCAGAAAATTCTTGTTCATAAGCTGTACCCCAGTGAGTCTCTGAAGGAATAAAGTGCTAGTGGCCCTTGCCTGGGTGAAGGGAAAACTTCTCCTCCTCTCTCTGAAGGGTCATTGAAAAATCAACTGAAGAAAAACAGATGGATAGGAGAAAAGGTAAGCAAAACTTTTATGGTTTTTTTGAGTTGGAGTCTCACTCAGTGGCACGCTCACAGCCACCCCAGCATCAACCTGCTGGGCTCAGGCCATCCTTCCTCCTCAGCTTTCCAAGTAGTGGGAACTACAGGCACACGCTATCATGCCTGACTAATTTTTTGATTTATTTTAGAGATGGGGTCTCACGATGTTGCCCAGGCAGCTCTCGAACCCGTGGGTTCAGGGAATCCTCTCACCTCAGTCTCCCAAAGTGCTAGAATTACAGACTTGAGCCACCACGCCCGGCCACAAAACTTTATTAAGGTGTAATGAGGAAAATCAAGTGTGTGTGTTATAGACGCTTATATACCTATTTTCATAGAGGAAGGAGGAGATGGGAAATGTAGACAATTTTTTGAGGATCAATAAATCATTAGGGAGAATGAATGGACGCTGGAGACAGAAAGTGATTTGTCACTGGTTCTTTTTGAAATTTGAATAAGTCTGAGAAACAGCTATTATCTTGTGAAAAGGTGTGGTTACATTCCTCTTTCTATTATGTAGCTAAATTATAAGATTTCCAGAAGGGGATAGGGAGCAATTGTTTTCCTTGGTAGTTCCAGTATTTGCGCAGATGAGGAAAAAAAGCCTCTTCCAGCATCTGCTGATCTCTAAGGGCCTTTAATTTAAAATATTCAGGGTACCAGAATGCCATATTTTGAGGTGAAATTCCCTGAGCTCCTTCACCCTCTTTTGGAAAATGGTAAATTTCCACTTCAAATGCAGGCTTACTCATGATTCAGTTGACAATAAGATGCCAAACTGTAAAACATTTTAGGATGGTTTATTCTGGCCAATGTAAGTGACCAGACCCATGACACTCAGGAGGTCCTGAGAATGTGTGCCCGCTGTGGTTGAATGGTAGCTTGGTTATATACAGTTTTGGAGGACAGAAATGACAAGAGACCATAAATCAATACATGTGAGATTTACACTGATGCAGTCCAGGGAGATGGGACATTTCCAAACAGGGATTAAAAGATTTTCTGACTGACAACTAGTCAGCATAATTATCTAAGGAAATTTCAAAGCAGTAAGAGAAGTGGGCAACTTGAGGAAGATAAGGAGTGAGTTTCTTGATATGCAGATGAAGTTTTATCGGTGGTGGCCCAGACTTCAGACAGAGCAGGTAATTGTTTTAAAAGATGCCAAATTCCCCCAAAAGACAGCTTTACAGGGTTATAAAATACTTTGATTTTCCTTCTTTATCTGCCAGAGTCAGGTTGGAGAGTAAATCACCTTAAAAGTTAGGTTTTTGGCAAGGAAAAGGAAAACGTCAGTTTAGTCATCACAGGTACAGCAATGTTAACAGGTGTGCATTAGTATCATTAGTGCTTGTAACAAACAACCTTAGGTTGAACCTAGACGAACAAGGGCTCAACTTGTAAAGCAGTGAGGAAGAAAGAATATGCGATTCAGGAGTAGATCCTCACGTCCACTTTGTCCTAACAGTTCTCTGTGCCATGGCTTCCTAATCTCTGATAGAATAACAATTATTTATTTCTTATAGGAGTAAATTATAAGTGTGAGGGCGAACTAAGAAAAGCTTCTGTCAAAGGAGCTTCCCTTTGCTGGTTCCTTTATCTTAGGGACACATATCCTACCTCATAGTATTACGGTCTGAGTAAGGCTCAGCTGCTCTCCCTTTGATACCAATAAATCAAGAGGCAGGGACCTGGTAGAAAGAGGTTTATTTCTGAATTCGAATTCAGAGAGTAGAACCTGGCTCCTGGCCTTTCTAAAATTATTCTGCTCACCCTTCAAGTTTTACAGTCCACTTTTATAAATTCAGGGTAGGTGGTACCTATACATACACTGTGTGACCAGCAGAGCATTGTATAAAACTTAAGTCACAGCTGCATTTTGTCAATAACGACATTTATGGTCTGCATTTCCTGTCACCAGTTACCAGAGATATCTCACAGTTTTTTATCAGTAACACCCAGCAGAAGCGTTAATCAAGCTTACCATAGAGTAAAGGGAGGTAACAGGGCCTAAGACATCACATTGTACATTACTACATGTTGTTACATGCAAAAGTTATACAAATCACAAGACTTACGATTACACTGATGCAAAAGTTACACAAATCACAAGATTTACAATGACCTTGATACTATATTATTCAGACCTGTGACTATTAAGAAAAGGGAGTAAATGGGAATTTACATCTCTCAGTTAATTGGGTACAATCTGCAAGGAAGTTAAGGATTCTTTGAAGTTATTTACTGGATGTGCATAGGAGATAAGGGGAAGCTCCCTTTTCATTACCTCTCAGGAATATGGGTATATGCTGGCCTGCTCTATCCCTCGCCATGCCCTTCTCTAGGGGCTGTGGCAATATGGATAGACAATAACAGGTCTCCATATCCATAGAGCCAAAAAAATCTGTGATGTCATAAAAAAATCTTAGGTCTGAGTTTTATTTGTAAAGCTTTCCAATTCACAGTGTAATTTAATGTACACTATAATTGCCCTCAGGAAACTCCTAAATCAGAATGTAAATGAGTTACACAAGCAAGTGAAAACCTTACAAGATAAAGAGAGTCTACTGGAGAAGACCTGTTCTCAGCAACAATCCAAAATTCAGCAACAAGAAGCCCTACTTAAACAATTGGAAAATGAAAAAAGAAAATACGATGAGGTAAGTGTTGACAAAAAGATGCCAGACTCTTTAAAATATTTTAGAATGGTTTATTCTGATCAAACTTGAGGACCTAGACCCATGGCCTGTGTCCCTAGGAAGTCCTGAGAATGTGTGTCTGCCGTGGTTTAAGTGAAGCTTGGTTATATACAATTTAGGAAGACAGAAGTTACAAGAAACCATAAATCCATACATGTAAGAGTTCAATCCAGGAAGGCGGGACATTTACAAGGGGTGGGGCACAGGCTATAGGTGGATTCAAAGATTTTCTGACAGCTAGTTAGCCTAATTATCCAAGGAAACTTTAAAACAGTAAGGAAATGGGAAACTTGTGGAAGATAAGGGAGCAGAGTCTCTTGATGTGTAGATGAAGCTTTAGGGGTGGTATTTGAAGTCTATTACCAGACTTCAAACAGAGCAGGTAATTGTTTTAAAAGATGTCAGAGTCCCCAAAAGAAAGCTTTACAGGGTCATAAAATACTTTGATTTTTCCTTCTTTATTGCCAGTGAAGTTGGAGAATAAATCAAATTAAAAGTTAGGAATTTGGCAATGAAAAGAAAAAAGGCGGGCTATGTGGTGGCTCAAGCCTTTAATCCCAGCACTTCGGAAGGCGGAGGCGAGAGAATTGCCTGAGCTCAGGGGTTCCAGACCAGAATGAGCAACATGGCAAGACCTTGTCTCTACAATAATTTTAAAAATTAGCCAGGCGTGGTGGCACATGCCTGTGGTTCCAGCTACTTGGAAGGCTGAGGTGGAAGGATCACCTGAGTCTAGCAGGTCCATCGAGGCCACTGCACTCCAGCCTAGGCAACAGAGTGAGACTATAATTCAAAAAAAAAAAGAAAGAAAGAAAGAAAAGAAAAAAGCCAGTTTAGTCATCTTAAGAAAGTAAAAAGATATACTTCTTAATAGTCCTGTTCTCATAGACAAGTAATAGCTAATTATTATTGAGTCCTTAGCACTCTACTTACTAAGTTAAGTCAGAGTTCAGCCAGAAAAGCAGGACCTACTCTAAGTTAGTTCAAGCAGCAAGAGATTTAACACAGTGAATAAGATGCTTATAAAACTGTTGGAATGGATGGGGGAGAGTTGAAAGTCAGAAAGAACTACTGTGGGCTTTCAGTAAATCCAGAAGTGTAGAAATCACAGAGAAGTCACGTCCTGCAGCACCAAAGTGGGGAATTTGCAGGAACTCTCCCAGAAACCCCTACAAATGTTTCATCTGCCGTTCTTTCATCTAGTGCTAGAGGAAAACTCTTAGGGGAAAAAACAGAAACCTTTTTTTTTTTTTTCTTTCTGTACTCTTACCCTTCTCAGTACTTTACTTGTAACACCAGATATGTGGGTTTTCCCCACACTAAGCAGTTCTCCTATTCTCTGTGAACACCTACTGGGTCTACAAAAATTTAAGTCAATTCTGACACTATTGTCTGGAGATAGCACCAACTCCCTTGAGTTAAGTCTCAGTCCCTCACGATTGCCCCTATTCCAGATGCCAGTTGCAAGTCCAGGTTTTTGCCTAAGCTTCTAACCAACTAGCTGTAAACTCAGAGATTCCCACAACTCCCCCCTCCAGTTTGATCATTTGTTAGAATGGCTCATAGAATTCAGGAAAACAGTTTATTTATTAGATGATTGATTTGTTATAAAAAGGATACAACTCGGGAACAGCAGGTAGGTGGAAGAGATGCATAGGGCAAGGGTATGTGGGAAAGGATATGAAGATTCCATGCCCTCCCTGGGCACACCACTCTTCCAGGTCCTCTATGTATTTAGCAACTTTGGAGCTCTACAAACCCTGTCCTTTTGTGTTTTATGAAGGCTTTATTATGTAAGCTTGATTGATTAAATCATTGGCTGTTAGCAATTAATTCAAGCTTCAGCCCTTCTTCACTCCTGGGAAGTCTGTGTGAGGTTGAAAGTCCCAGCCCTCTAACCACATAGTTGGTACCCGCAGGCCCCAGGCATCCAGCCCCATCCTGAGGCTATCTAGGAGCCCTCAGTCATGGATCTTCTCGTTAGCACACAAAAAGACACTTGTCACTTTAAAGAGTCCAAGGGTTTTAGGAACAGTTGCCAACATACAGGACAAAGACCAAAATATGTATTTCTTACTATATTAATACCAGGCTACAGAACAAGAACAATGGCCTTTCTTTCACCTATGCTTTCCAAATTGTGTGCAAGTTCCTCACGTTTGCAAAAACTAAACTTGAACCCTACTAGCAGAGAAGTCTAAGAAATGTAGTTTTCAGACTTCTAACATTATTGTAGCACTGAGGAAATTTACAGCAGTGGGGGGTCATGTTGAACACTAGCACTGTCCACTTTGGATACTCAGCATCCATACAAATGCTTTTACCTTATGGTTTAACCTTCTAAACCAAAAGAAGAATATTATTCTTTCACTTAATATGATGCACTAGGTCTCTGCTCCTCCCATTCGACAGACAGCCATACCTCTAGCGCAGCACCAGCCACGACCCCGAGACACCAAAATAAAGATGAAAGCTGGAGTGAATGGATTTGGCCATATTGGGCACCTGGTCACCAGGGCTGCTTTTAACTCTGGCAAAGTGGATATTATCAGTATCAATGACCTCTTCATTGACCTCAACTACATGGTCTACCTGTTCTGGTACGACTCCACCCACAGCAAGTTCCATGACATAGTCAAGGCCAAGAACTGGAAGCTCATCATCAATGGAAATCCCACCACCATCTTCCAGGAGTGAGATCCCACCAAAATAAAATGGGGCAATGCTGGTACTGATTATGCAGTGGAGTCCATCAGTCTCTTCACTACCTTGGAGAAAGCTGGGGCTTACTTACATGAGGAGCCTAAAGGGTCATCGTCTCCGCTTCCTCAGCTGGCACCCCCATGTTGGTAATGGTTGTGAACCACAAGAAGTACCAGAACAACGTCATGATTGTCAACAACGCCTCCTGCACCACCAACTGCTTAGCCCCTCTGGCCAAGGTCATCCATGACAACTTTGGCATCATGGAGGAACTCATGACTACTGTCTACACCATCACAACTACCCAGAAGACCATAGATGGTCCCTTTGGGAAGCTGTGGCACAACAGCCGCAGGGCCCTCCAGAACATCATCCCTGCATCCACCAGCAGTGCCAAGGCCATGAGCAAGGTCATCCCTGAGCTGAAAGGGAAGCTCACAGGCATGACCTTCTGTGTCCTCACCACCAAAATGTCCATCGTGGACCTGACCTGCCATCTGAAGCAACCGGCCAAATATGGTGATATTAAAAAGGCAGTGAAGTTGCCGGGCTCGGTGGCTCAGCCTGTAATCCCGCGCCTTTGGGAGGCTGAGGTGAGTGGATTGCCTGAGGCCGCGAGTTCGAGACCTGCCTGGGCAAGCGAGACCTCATCTCTAAAATAAAATCAAAAAATTAGCCGGGCGTGGTAGTGCGCGCCTGTAGTTCCAGCTACTTGGAAGGCTGAGGTGGAAGGATGGCCGGAGCCCAGCAGGTTGAGGCTGCAGTGGCCGGGAGAGGCCATTGCACTCCAGTCTGGGTGACA
>CAUYQG010079858.1:0-13087 GCA_963574415.1 Tarsius wallacei
AAAGAGTGTGCTTGGGGACCTTGAACAATTATGATACTATAAGAAAGTGTTTGGCAGTAATGGGAAACTGTCAGGGGGGGCGGTGGGATTGGCAGTTGAGGAAAACTGCTAGGGAAGGGAGGGGCATACCTCATCAACAAGGGTACCTGCATAATCAATGTTTGTATACCTAACCCTGAATTGTACCCCACATCTTTATAATTAAAAAATGAATAAATAAGAAAATTTAAAAAAAATAAAAATGTGGTACATATACATGATAGAATATTACGCAGTCATAAAGAACAAAATTATGGACTTTGCTGCAACTTGGATGGATTTAGAGTATATAATACTCAATGATTTCTCACAGAAGCAAAGAACTGAGCACCATACGCTCTCACTCGAAAATGGCCCCATAATACTAAAATAAAAGGGGTTGACAGTAGCAGGAAACTGTGAGGGGCGGGAGGGGAGAAGCACATAACATTAATAAGGGTACCTGACCTCAAACCAGGTGAAGTGGGGACCAAAGGCAGGCCCAAGCTTTACCTGTATGATGAATACTTGTATTTCTAATCCTGAATTGTACCCCACATCTTTAAAATAAAATAAATTTTAAAAAAGAAAAAAAAAAAGAGTGTGCTTGGAAGGGGAGCACATCAACACAGAGCCTTTGCAGGCTGCGGGACCTCTAAGGACCAGGACAACAAAGGCCGCACCATCACAGAGCAAGTGGCTGCTGAGCACGTGGGCGCCATGTGGGAACCAGTGCGACACTTGGGCTTCTGCCTCCATGAGGAGGCCAGCGGAATCCCAGGAAGATACCGTGAGAAAGTGGGGTACAGACCCAGAATTATTAGGGGAACATGACACATGGAAACACAAAAGACAACAAGAGGCAACTGCCTTACTAGACCAGTGTGGCCATGCGCTCTTGGAGCTGTGGCCACCATCATGTTTCCTAGCTTTGGCCCCCTCCCCTACCTTGGGGAGTTGACTCTCCTCTTTCTCTCTCTAATTTACTTTCTAAATAAACTATATCTTTTTTTTAAAAAAGCCAACAAGAAAGATGGCTGTGAGAGGCATGTGCACAGGTGCAGCTCGGTTAATTACAGCTAAATACCGCAGGGGAGGGTAGGAAGTAGCACCGGTTGGGACTCAGCGGGCCAAGTGCTAACATAGTTTCAAAGGGAGTTCCGAACACATTGGTTAGACTCCAGGCCTACCCATAACCCAGAACACCAAGGAAGCCAGTCCTGACTTTGGGAGAAAAGGGTCTGATGATGTGTTCAAAAAGAAGTTTTTCTAACAGAACATAACGGTGTCATAAACATCTATACTAATAACAAAGAACAAGTAGGCTAAAAAGTTTTTGTTGACTTTTCATACAATAGATGCTTTGGGAATAAAAACCTTAGACTTCTGGAAAGACTATGCCCTCTGATGAACCAACGACCCGAGACTCAATCAAAGAAGGCATGGTGGTTGCTTTCTTGGCTTGGCCAGGTGTCAAGGCAAAAGAGACGCTGCTGGTCACTCTAGGTTTTCAGTGCCGTGGCATACACCTTACTTACCATCTACATCAGGGGTCCCCAGGCCCTAGGCCATGGACCGGTACTGGTCTGTGACCTGTTAGGAACCAGGCTGCACGGCAGGAGGTGAGCACATGGCGGGGCAGGAGAATGAGTGAATCTACATCTGGATTTACAGTCGCTCCCCATCGCTCCCATTACTTGCCTGAGCTCCATCTTCTGTCAAATCAGTGGTAGCATTAGATTCTTATAGGAGCACGGACCCTATTGTGAACTATGCCTTTAAGGGATCCAGGTTGCATGCTCCTTATGAGAATCTAATGCAATTCTGCCACTGATCTGCACAATAATTGTAATGCACTTAAATCATCCCGAAACCATCCCTCCCCATCCCTGGTCCACGGAAAATTGCCTTCCACCAAACTGGTCCATGATGCTAAAAAGGTTGGGGACCGCTGATCTACACTGGTCTAGAATAGATTCTTCCACGACTGGCTTCCCGTAACACGACCGCCCTTCACCTTGGACTGCCACTACATGGAATCTTTACCATGTACCCATGGTTTAGAGTTCCCAAACTCAATTTCTCAGACACGATCATATCTTATTATATTGATTTCTCACTTATTTGACTGTTTCCTTATTTTTCGATAGGTATATTGGTTATTACTTTTCGCTGGTATTAATCCTTTGTAGAACATTATCACCTTGGGATACAATCTTAGAAGTTGATTTCCTGATCCAGCAGACATTTTAAGGCCTTTGAAACTTGTCCAAAATTGCCCTCTAGAAGCCGAGTCATTTTACAGTCCCAGC
The DNA here is from genome assembly GCA_963574415.1 of Tarsius wallacei. Classification (NCBI taxonomy): domain Eukaryota; kingdom Metazoa; phylum Chordata; class Mammalia; order Primates; family Tarsiidae; genus Tarsius; species Tarsius wallacei. Next base: position 2,331 of record CAUYQG010079858.1, read on the forward strand.
AGCAGCAGGGGGTAGATACTCAGCCACTTTGTGACTACTTGGACTAAGTTCTCTGGCCCCAAATCCAGGATGCTTTGAACAACGTTAATGGATCTTTCTCAGCGCACTGGAGAGTGAAAAAGGATTTGGAGCTGCTGAAATGCATGCCACAAAACCGTTCACTAAAAAGCTGGCCTATTTCTCTCACAGGTAGGTTCAGACACTGCCTCAAAAACTCTGACTCTGTGTTGGGCACAACCCCGGCAACACTCGTGTCTCTGGTTTCACACCTCACAGGCTCTAAGTGCAGCTTTGCGGCAGGTGAGCTATAAAACCTGATACTTGGGTGGACGCTGAACCCAGAGAAAGTTCATGAGTGACAGGCTGGGGACCAAGGGAGAAAGGAGCACGCTGGGAGGAGACACGCCCCTCTGCATAAGCAGGACTGGCAGGATCACCCCACCGCGTGTGGAGGCGTGGCTGATGACCGTGCAATGCTGTACACACGGGGTATCTTTTAGAAACATCTGATGCAAAAAGCTCAACACTGAATTGGAGTTTGGCTCTTGAAAATTCTATCTGGAAAATTAAGTTGTATTTACTTATCTGAAACATCTGGAAATTGGTCCTGTATTTTAAAAAAAGGTGTTATTGTTCAGAACTTTGCACCCAGGATAAACCATCTATAGTTGGAAAAGCTGAATAGCTTCTTCATGCCTTAGGCTGTCACGTCTCAATTCTCAAAGACGGCTCTGAGCAGGGCAAAGAAAACCTGGGATCCACACATGTCTTTGCATTATTTGTGTGCAGTTAAGAGGTTGGGCCCAAGGACAGACGCTGAGAGGACACCCAAATCTCCCTGTGATCTGGGCATCTTATGATTCTGAAATCGGTTGCAATTCTCACCTTCACAGTGGTCTCCAAGCGCTGATGCTCTGTAACCCTGGTCACACACACACTGGAAAGAGCCCTCTGTGTTCCTGCACTGCCCGTGACTGCAGAGATGGCGATGGAGGCACTCGTCAATATCTGTGAGCAAGAGAACACAAAGAAACTGTAGAAGTGGTGTTTCAAAAACATTTTGAGGCTGGACCCCGTGGCTCATGTCTCACTTTGGGAGGGCAAGGTGGGAGGATTGCTTGGGCCCAGTACTTCTGAGCAACATAGTGAGACCCTATCTCTATAAAAAGGGAAAAGAAAAAATTAGCTGGACATGGTGGTCATGCTCATAATCCCAGTATTTTTGGAGGCTGAGGCAGGAGGATCACTTGGGCCCAGGAGTTCAAGGCTGCAGTGAGCTACAATGGCACTACTGCACTCCAGCTTAGGTGACAGAGACCCTGTCTCTTAAAAAAACCCCAAATAATTCAATCAGTCTAAATTCAAGAAAGGGGTGATTGGGGAACGTTAAGATAATGTTGAGGCCAGGCTTGGTGACTCAGCCTGTAATCCCAGCACTTTGGGAGGCAGAGGCGAGTGGATTGCCTGAGCCCGTGGGTTCCAGACAAGCTTGGGCAGCTTGGTGAGACCTCATCTCTACAATAAATAAAAAATTAGCTGGGTGCGGTAGCGCGTGCCTGTAGTTCCAGCTATTTGGAAGGCTGAGGCGGAAGGATCGCTGGAGCCCAGCAGGTCGAGGCTGGGGTGGCCATGAGTGTGCCACTACACTGTCCAGCCTGGGCGACAGGGTGAGACTCCAACTCAAAAAAAAAAAAAAAAAAAAGATAATGTTGGTAGAAGCCTTTGCAATCACCATCATACAAGGGGGGACTTAAAAAATACCAGAATTATTTTTTGGAAGGTGAGCCCCTTGTAAATCAGGCTTCCCCCGCCAGGTAAGCATTCTAGGAATCCATCAGCGTGCCAGTTAGCATTGTTATGAAAGCCTGCGTTGTGGAAGAAACATACCAAGTTGTGGCAAACAGGTGACTGGTTCTTCCACCATGACAACACACCTGTCCACACCGCAGTGAGTGTTCAGTGGTTTTTGACCAAAAATGGCATGAAGCCCGTGGCTCACCCTCCCTGTTCACCTGATCTCGCCCAGAGCAACGTTTTTTTGTTTCCCTGAATGAAAAAGTCCTCAAAATGTTTCACCGATGTGGAAGAGGTGAAACAAAAACAAAAACAAAAACAAAAACAAAAACAAAAACGGCAGAAGCACTCAAAGGCATCACAGGTTCAAAAACTGTTTTGAGCAGTGGAAGGTGTCTCGATAGGTGTATGGCATCAAACGAAGAGTACACTGACGGTGACTGAAGTTTAAACATGGAAGAATAAATAATTTTTTTTGTTGTTGTTGAGCTGGAGTCTCACTCTGTCGTCCAGGCTGGAGTACAGTGGCCCACTCACTGCTACCCCAGCGTTGACCCACTGGGCTCAGGCGATCCTTCCACTTCAGCCTTCCAAGTAACCAGAATTACAGGCATATGCTACCATGCCCGGCTAATTTTTGATTTATTGTAGAGATGAGGTCTTGTCAAGTTGCCCAGGCTGTTCATGAACCCGTGGGCTCAGGCAATCCCCTCACCTTGGCCTCTCAAAGCGCTGGGATTACAGGCTTGAGCCACCGTGCCTGGCCAACACATAATTTTTAAATAAATAAATCTGGGTTTTTGGGGTCCCCCTCATATATTGTTGCTTTTACAGTGCTATCTCAGGAGACTTTTGTGCTCATTAAATATTCAAAGTGTGCATACAGACATGGATATTCCTTGTTTCCTTATAAAATAGTTGGTCTTATATAGTGTGAATTCTGTTCTTAAATGAGAAATGATGTTTTCTCTCAAGAACTCTGGACACCTGTGCTTGTCACAGGTGATATCATAATATCTTCACATTCAGGAAGCACATAGGAATTGGAAAGTAAAGTATTTCCATGTGAAATTCAATGGAATCTTTCTTTAAAAAGTCTAAAGTCAATCCTGGCAAGTCAAGAATCTTCACTATTACCTGTAGAAACAGGATATATTCCCAAACTTTATCTCTGAGTCTAAGTGGGACACTATTACAGTTTTACTGAAAAGTCCTCTTTAGTTTTTTTTTTTTTTAAAGGCAAAAATTTGGCCAAGTATAGTGGCTCACACCTGTCATCCCAGCACCTTGGGAGGCCAAAGAAGAAGGCTTGCTTGAAGCCAGGAGTTCAAGGCCAGCCTGGACAACAATAGTGAGACCTTGTCTCCACAAAAAATAAAAAAAATTAGCCAGGCATGGTGGTGTATACCTTTAGTTCTAGCTATTCTGAAGGCTGAGAAGGGAGAATTGCATGAGCCCCAGAGTTTGAGGTTGCAGTGAACTATGATCGCTCCACTATGCTCTAGCAGGGGAACAGAGTGAGACCCTGTCTCAAAAAAAAAAAAAAAAAAAAAAAAAAAAAAGGCAAAAAAAAAACAAAGTTAAACACCACACAAAAACTAAGGTTATTAACATTCCATAGCATAATACCAGCCCGATATAATAACCTTCTAATTGCTGAAAGCCCCGTATGTAAAACCTTTAAATGAATTTAGATATTTCAATGAAAATTACTTTCTGGCGTAAAGAATTACACAGAGAGCAGTATATTTTCCTCCTAATATGAATGGCTCACCACTGGCCATGAATGCTGTATTTAAAAAATTGAACTCGTTTCCATCTTGCTTTGCTGACTTTCCTAACTTATGTTTACGTACCCAGGTATCTGGCACCATAAAGCAATCACCTAGCATGCTCACTTGATTAAATGTCCACTTGTGTAGACTGGGTGCCTTTTTGTTGTTGTTGAGTTGGGGGTCTCATTCTTTCACCCAGGCTGGTCTATGGCTGATCACAGCCTCAAACTCCTGGGCTCACGTGATCCTCTTGCCTCAGCCACCCAAGTAGCTGGGACTAGAGATGTGCACCATTACTCCTGGCTAATTTTTAAATTTTTTGTAGAGATGAGGTCTTGCTATGTTGCTCAGGCTGGTCCCTAACTCCTGGGCTCACATGATCCTCTTGGCTCAGTTTCCCAAGTAGCTGGAACTTAGTGGTGTGCATCATTACTCCTGGCTAATTTTTAAATTTTTTGTAGAGATGAGATCTCACTATGTTGCCCAGGCTGGTCTCAAACTCCCGGGTTCACATGATCCTCTTGCCTCAGCCTTTCAAGTAGCTGGGACTTAGGGGTGTGCACCATTACTCTTGGCTAATTTTTAAATTTTTTTGTAGAGACAAGGTCTCACTATGCTACCCAGGCTGGTCTCGAACTCTTGGGCTCACATAATCCTCTTGCCTCAGCCTCTCAAGTAGCTGGAACTAGAGGTGTGCATCATTACTCCTGGCTAATTTTTAAATTTTTGTAGAGATGAGGTCTCACGATGTTGTCCAGACTAGTCTCGAACTCCTGGGCTCAAACAATCCTCCTGCCTCAGACTCCCAAAGTGCTGGGATGACAGGTGTGAGCCACTGCAATCAGCCAGATCAGGAGCTTTAAGCTGAGACCTCAGGAGTTTGTATGGCCACATCTTACCTTCACACTGGTCTTTGGCTGCTGACAGCTGGTACCCCTGCCCGCAGGTACACCGGAAGGAGCCCTCGGTGTTTTTGCACTGCCCGTTCATACAGAGATTGCCTTGCTGACATTCATCAATATCTGTGAACACAACAATGGCCACTGTTTTGAAACAGAGACTACTCAGGGGAATGCAGTACAATTCACTTGTAGCACTTCTCACGTGAGGCACGTACATTTTAGCACATATGAGTCCACTGACGTTCCTTGTGTCCACCTCAGTGGGCTGATCTGGAAAGCAGAAGTAACTACAAATAGACAACATGCGAAGAAGCTGCCTATGATATAGCGCCAAGCTCCTCACCATCACTCTTTCACATTTTGAATATGGCAGAAATACACTATGAAATATTTCAGAACTGAAAACAGAGACAGAACCTGAAGCATGAATCATGGCTACCAGACAGTGTGCAGACCTGCTGAGCTACATGGAAGAAGGCAGAAATAAAACTACCAGGAATTTTAAAACAAAACCCAACCGTAGGCAGTTATGGAAGGAAACAGACATTTCTGCTTTATTTAGAAGTTGAACTACAAGGTCAAACTGTTGCGTTAAAGAACACTGAGTTCATTTTCAAAATCACAAGGACAGCCAAGAGGAACGGTAGCATTACAAGGACTCTGGAATACCAAGGGAAAAAGTGAGAAGTGAGAATTTTTTTAAAAATGGCTTGACTGAAGATCAAGAAGGAATATGAAGGGGAGCCCACCAAAACCCTGGATTTCTTTATAAAAATTTGTGTCTTTATTCTTACATGTTTAAACATCAGTCACCTTCGAAGTACTCTCTGTTTGATGAATACACCTTTCAAGACGCTTTTCTACTGCTCGCAACAGTTTTTGAACTTGTCGATTTTTATGCCTTTTAGTGCTCCTGTCGTTTTTTGTTTCACCTCTTCCACATCAGCAAAACGTTTCCCTTTGAGGACTTTTTTCATCCAGGGAGACAGAGAAATGTCACTGGGCGGTAAGTTCAGTGAATAGGAAGGGTGGGGCACAGGGGTTGCCGGTTTTGGTCAAAAACTGCTGAACACTCAGCGTGGTGTGAGCAGGGGCACTCATAAATCACCCATTACGAAATGGGCAAACGTGATGAAAGAATCTTTAAAAAAAATTCACTGAAGCCGAATGCAGTCTCTTCCAACAACACTAGCTGGTACACAGATGCCCAAGGGTTCCTAGCAGGAGATGCCTGAACTGCAAGGGGCCCGTCCTCCAGAAAATAACTCCGATTTTTCGGGGATCCCCTGTAAAATTTTTAATCAGTGTTCCAGCAAATGGCATGAATACAAAGTTCCACAACTGAAGTAAAGAACGGGCTTTGTCAGTCATTTGGACACTCCTGGTAGAAGTTGAGTTAGCTTTTCAAATGCTTTTGTTTGGCTATTCTGTTGGCCTGACCTAATGAGACAATTCTGTCTTGTCTTGTCTCTGCAGACATGCAATCCTAACTGAAGAGCAAGTCAGTTACAAGTTTATGATGACAGGTAGGATTGATCTTTGCTCCTGCAACCACAGGTCTGTTGTGAGGACTAGCATAGGGAACAGACACAAAACACGCTAGCCCTATCCTCAGAAGGGGATACAGAAACACTGGTCTGAAGGGGATAATACACAAGCAGAATTTGTTTAAAAATATATATGTGTTTTAAAGATCAGTATATGATTATTGTTTTCTTCCCCAAATATCTTATTTAAAATGCATCTAAAAGTTTTTGTCAGGAAAACTCAATTAACAGTGCCATCCTGTCCCACAAGTATTATTGACAACTGCCTGTTTCCCAAAGTTGTATTTTTTAAGCTCTAGTGACGCATGAACCTTTTAAATTGTATCCTGATAATAAGCAAGGGGTCAGGTAATCCTATGTTTCCTGAAACAGCTCACAAAAGTGATTAATGATGTGATAGCATTGCTAATGTCATCTCTAGAATTCAACTGCCTTTGTTCCCTTTGGTCATTCTAAAGACCCAAACATCACCTTGGTCAGGATAGCTGCATTGCCTCAAGTTCTTCCAAGTGAGTATGTCACCCCTTCTAGCAATGACTTGAGTTGACTAGAAACTTGTATTTGTTTCACTGATTGTGTTATTGGTCCCCTTTGTTTACAAAAGATTCCTGGCTGCCAACTATTGACTGTTCATAGAACAGTGAAACAAGCAAGCTACACTTCACCTTGAGAATGACTTTATACCTTCCCAACGCACTCAGTCTCTTAGCTTTGGGAGTGGTTAGCAGCAGACATCAGCCTACACCATATTTTCTTTCAGCACATTCTAAAAAATACTTGAGATGTCAGTTCATGAACTTAAGACCAACATTAGCTCTTGTAGCTGGCTGGATCCCATGTCATGTCTGACAACATTTTTAGTGCTTTGGACTCTCTCTGAATTTCTCATAGAAGACGGCACATTAAGTATTCCCATGTGAAGATGTCTGCAGAAGGATATACCCCCTCTTCCAAGTGCTGTCAGGGGACGCCAGACATCTTACATAACTCACTCACTTACGTTGCTGGGGCTGTCAGAAGCAAATCATGACAAGGAACGACACACCCACTTGGAAGAACTTCAGGCAGTGCAGTTATCTTGACCAAGGTGATCTTTGGGTCTTTAAAATGACCAAAGGGAACAGAGGGAATTCTAGAGATAAAAAAATGTTTCTTTTCCAATGAGGAACAAAATTCCTGAGACAATAGAAAACTTTCTAATAAAACAGGCACGCAGGACTAATGTCTCCTTTCTTTTGTGCCAAGAAGATGAACAGAAACATGCGCCCCCATGAAAAGTATTTCTTTAGGGGAAGTTTGTACATGCGTGTGACAAGTCCATCTCAGAGTTAAAACAGAGACTAACTATATCTAGGTATTTATAAGATTAGCATATATAAAACTAAAACGTATGGATACAATAGGTCAAGAGAAATAAGTAATGAATTAATATATTAGATCACATATTGACAATCTGAAGAAAGTTCTCAGCACATTTAGTCACGTGAAGACAAAGTCAATATCTACAACTATCAAAAGGTAAGATTGTCAGAATTGTGGGATATTGGAAAAGAGGCAGACTTGTGATTTAGGGTGAGTTTGACGGCCGTGAGCAAATGTGGTTCGGAAAAACGTTACGAGATAATTGAAGAAAAAGATGGTATCACTGTAGAAAGAAAAGGCTTTGGGAGGAGAGTGAGGGTGATAAGTGCATATGCCAGTTTCTAAAAAGGAAGATGGGGACTTTGCCTGATCTGACCCCAGAGTGCAAGGAAGAGATGCCATTAGAACAGAGAGGAGGGCAAGGTTCAACACCTAGTGGAGGTAAAGCTCGCTCCCACCTCCAAGTTTCACCATGTGCTATTTCGTCGGCCTGCCGAGTTTTTCACCTAATATTTTAAGACTAAGTTCAAACAGCAACATCTCTGTGAAGCTTTCCTAGAAGCAAATAGCCGTTCCCTTCTTGGCTCCAAAAAGATGTTGCTCATGTCTCTAATTTAGAGCCAGCACCACCAACAGCACCGCCACCATCAGTAGCCCTGTGTCACGCTCTTCCCTATACTAACTTGCACTCCCTGAACGCCCTCTGTCCCTGTATCATCTCACGCCATCCTTTCATCAGCTCTCATGGGTACCATGATGGTTCTGTCTTGCAGATGCTTACTTAGCAAAGTAAAGTACTATAGCTTACTTAAGTTCACATAGCTTCTAAATGTAGAGCTAGGATCTGATATACTGCCTTAAAAAAAAAACAAACTGGCCAGGCTTGGTGGCTCAGCCTATAATCCCAGCACTTTGGGAGGCCGAGGTGAGTGGATTGCCTGAGCCCGTAGGTTCGAGACCAGCCTGGGCAACTTGGTGAGACTTCATCTCTACGAAAAATAAAAATAAAAAAATTAGCCAGGTGTGGTAGCACCTGTATTTTGGCTACTTGGAAAGCTGAGGCAGAAAGATAGCCAGAGCCCAGTAGGTCGAGGCTGCGGTGGCACAGAATCTTCACAGGGCAGCTGTGACTTCGAATCGGATGGAGGGAGGGAGTGTATGCCATTGCACTCCTGCTTAGGTGACAGAGTAAGACTCCACTCAAAAAAAAAAGAAAACTCTAAGCTTTACTTGGATTTCATAAGTTTTTCCAATCATATCTGCTCTCTTCCAGAATTCAATCCCGGGCACTACATTGCAGTTAGTTGTGTTGTCTCCCCAGTCAGTCCTTCCCTGTTTTCGCGACCTTATCTGTCTCCAGGATTACAAGCCAGAATCCTGTAGAATGTTCCCAATCTGTACTTGTCTGATGTTTTTTTGAAAATTAGATTGGGGTTATGGGTTTTTGGAAAAAAGAGCACAGAGGCAGAGTGCTCTGGTCATCACATAATGTCAGGTGTGCATTCTCACATCAGGTGTACATGACATCAATGATGATGTCGGCCTTTACCACTTGGCTCACACAGTTATACTGCCTCTTGATGTACTGTGTTACCTATAATTATCAGTTGCAGGGTTGCATCTCTTCTAATGAGTAAAAGTTCTTTGAGAGAGTACAATCTCTCAGTAACATCTGCGTTTCAGCACAGGGTCTGCAACACGTTGGTTTCCATTTACGTGCAAGTCGGATGAAGGGAGGATGAGGGGAGGGAGGGAGGAGAGGAAGGAGGGATGAAGGGATATAGAGAAGGAGGTCACAAAGGAAGAAAGGGAGGGAAGAAAGGGAGGGAGGGTGGCAGGGAGGGAGAGCAAATTCGACAGCAGAATGCCCGAGTGACTGGACATGAGTGTTCCGAGGGTGGCATCCCTCGATGGTGATGATGTAGATTTGGGGGCTCTAGCAAGCTGTACTAGAGGGACAGGCTCAGCTGCGATGGCAGCAGACAAGAGCCAGACAGTGGCACCGAGTCATTCACTCCATGTGTCCACTCTGAGCATCACCCCTTCAGAGAGCCCAAGCCCCTGATGTAGGGCTGATGCGAGGTCTGGAAATCTGAGATTATTCACCCAAGGTTGCACTGTGAACCGCTGGGAAGAGCCCACCAGGTAAGCAGCGAGGAAGCAGACAGGAATCAAAGACAGAATGGTCCTGAGCAAGTGTTTGGGTCCCAGTCAGCACAGAATCTTCACAGGGCAGCTGTGACTTCGAATCGGATGGGGGAGGGAATGCAAGTCAAAGAAGGCGACCGTGACAAGTTTGGAATGCGACGTGTGAGGATGGATTTCAAGAGTTTTCATCCACAAGTAGATGAAAAGAACCAGGTAGGTTGAGGGACAAAGAAGATAAAATGGCAGGATGTGGAAATACACCGGATCAGCCATAAAGACTGGCAATGATGTCTAAGGCTTGAGTTCCTCATCCACCGTTGAGGGATGGGGGAAGACATGACACCTTTTAGACGGTTCTCATGTTTAATTTGGTCTGAGGAGATCTTGGCTTGAGGAGTCCACAGGAAAGCTGTGGATGTGGCCAACAGAGAAAGGCCCACGAGAAGATGGAATGTGTCCACTTAAGATGCCTACTGGGAGCAGGCGGTACTTGGTCCTACAGAAGGAGCAAGGTACCACATTCGGGTACCTGCAAGTCCCTTACCCCTACCGGAAGCAGTTTCGCTTCTCACAGGACACCAGGGTATTCACTTACTGCTGACCACAGAGGGAAATTAATTCTCACCTGGAGTCTTCATGTATATTGAGACACATTCACTTGAGAGAGAAGAGAAATTTTACTGAATTCCTCCGTTACCCTCTGATAGAGCATCCTTTTAGCTACAAAGTAGCAGCAGTAAATAGAAAATAAACAATGCATAGATATGACCATAACAAAAAACAATTAAAACTTTTAACAAGCCGGGCTCGGTGGCTCAGCCTGTAATCCCGTGCCTTTGGGAGGCTGAGGTGAGTGGATTGCCTGAGCCCACGGGTTCGAGACCCACCTGGGCAGCTTGGTGAGACCTCATCTCTACAGTAAATAAAAAAATTAGCCGGGTGTGGTAGCATGTGCCTGTAATTCCAGCTACTTGGAAGGCTGAGGCGGAAGGATCGCCAGAGCCCAGCAGGTTGAGGCTGCGGTGGCCGGGAGTGGCCACTGCACTCCAGTCTGGGCAACAGTGAGACTTCAACTAAAAAAAAATAATAATACTGAGATTACTAACAAAAATGAAACTGTTTTTCATAGTAGAGAAAATTTAATCAAAATTCTAACTTATAAGATAAAGTTTGCATATCCAACAATTATCTGCAATTTACAGAAAGGTGCAAAATACCTCAAAGACAAT
>CAUYQG010079862.1:0-10284 GCA_963574415.1 Tarsius wallacei
CCTTGCCAGTGTCTGTTCTATGAAACGTATGTTTCTTTCTTTTTTTTTTTTTGAGTTGAGGTCTCAGTCTGTCTGTTCTGTGAAACATGTTTGTTGTTTTTCTGCTTTGGGGTCTTACTCTATTGCCTACACTAGAGTGCAGTGGCACAATCATGGCTCACCACAGCCTAGACCTTCTGGGTTCGGGCGATCCTTTCGCCTCAGCCAGCCTCCTGAGTAGCTAGGACTACAGATGCATGCCACCATGCCCGACTATTGATTTTTTTGCCCAAGCTGGTCTCAAACTCCTGGGATCAAGCAATTCTCCCCTCTTAGCCTCCCAAAGTGCTGGGATAACAGACGTGAGCCATTTTGCCCAGCCTGATTCTTTGATGATGATATTAGTGTAACCCAGAAGTTATCTTGGTTCTTCCCAGCATATTAAATGCTTTGTAACAATCACTGTCGAGGTTTCTCACAAGTAGAGTCAGGTTTAGCACATATGTAGACCATAAGGAAAAAAACAAAATACATTAAGTCCCTTTCCTTCTTGCACACGAGGCCTGCGGTGCAAATGAAGAAGCTGTGGCCAGGCGCAGTGGTTCACATCTATAATCGCAGGACTTTGGGAGGCCAAGGCGGGAGGATTGCTGGAGCCCAGGAGTTCCAACCTGGGTGATACAGAGAGATCCTGTCTCTACAAAAAAATATTCTCTGTTTTATTTATTTTTTTTTTTGTCAGAGTCTCACTCTGTTGCCCAGGCTGGAGTGCAGTGGCACCCTCCTGGCCACTGCGGCCTCAACCTACTGGGTTCAGGTGATCCGTCCACCTCAGCCTTCCAAGAAGCCGGAACTACAGGCATACACCACCATACCCAGCTATTTTTTTTTTTTTTGGTTCATTATATAGATGAGATCTAGCAAAGTTGCCCAGACTGGTCTCAAGCCTCTGGACTCAGGCAGTCCTCTCACCTCAGCCTCCCAAAGTGCTGGGATGACAGGTGTGAGCCACCACACCTGGCTCAAAAAAAATGTTTAACTTAGCTGGGTTTGGTGGCATGCACCTGTAGTCCCAGCTACTTGGGAGGCTGAGACAGGAAGATCGCCTGAGCTCAGAAGGTCAAGGCTACAATGAGCTATGATCACACCACTGCACTCCAGCCTGGTGACAGAGCAAGACCCTGTCTCTTAAAAAAAAAATTGAGGAAGAAACCACAAAGATATTCCCCCCCGTATTAAGAAAATAAATGAGTGATAATCTATGGATTAATAATCTTTGGATTAACGCTGATGAAAATGGTCTCTGTTGGAAATGAGTGCCCGCCAGGACCTACATCTTGAGGGAAAAAGCAGGCACCCCAGGGCTCTGAGCTACCAAGGATGCTAGGTGCCCTCCCAGTCAAGATTGAATGTGCTGGTGTTTTTGTTTGTTTGTTTGTTGTTTGAGTTTGAGTCTCCCTCTGTTGCCCAGGCTAGAGTATAGTGGCACGCTCACGGCCACCCCAACGTCAACCTGCTGGGCTCAGGCGGTCTTCCTGTGTCAATCTTTCAAGTAGCTGGAACTTCAGACATGCACCACCATGCCCAGCTGATTTTTTAATTTACTATAGAGACGAGATCTTGCCAAGTTGCCCAGGCTGGTCCCGAACACCTGGACTCAGGCAATCCTCTCACCTCTGCCTCCCGAAGTGCTGGGATGACAGGCGTGAGTCACCACGCCTGATACTGGTATTGTTAATTGGCCTGTTAATACTTGGTTAGTGCTCCCGCTACAAAGTTTCATAAATGTTGAGCACCCCACCGCAATCCTATTTTTCCCCATAAATCTTGTTATTTTTAGTGCACGGTTTTGCAGAGTGAGAGGTTTTTTAAGAACACACATTGGCACTAACAACTTCTTTATATAACAAGCCCTCTTCCTCCAACATGTAACCTATTTAAAAAGAAAGGATTTGTCTCTGGGCAGGTGTGTTCTCGTACTGATGTGACCGACGTATCCTGCATTTTTCTTGAATTTTCAACAAATTCATTGACAGTGGCATAATACAACATTCTGTCACCTAGTTGATATTACACACTTTTGATGATTTGAACCAAGTTGTTTATTAATTGCCTACAGTGTTCGAAACTTTCTAAGGATTCAGAGACTTGATTCCTGTGTTTAAGAGGCTTAAATTATAGAAAGATATTTACAAATAAATGCAGTTGGCCGGGTGCAGTGGCTTATGCCTATAATTCCGGCAATTTGGGAGGCCAAGGCAGGAAGATTGCTCGAGGCCAGGAATTTGAGACCAGCCTGGGCAACATAGCGAGACCTCTACAAAAAAATAAAAGTATTAGCCGAGCATGTGGCGTGCGCCTGAGGTTCCAGCTACTTAGGAGCTGAGGCGGAGGGGATCGCCTGAGGCCAGGAGGTTGAGATCACAGTGAGCCATGATCGTGCCACTGCACTCCAGCCTAGGCGAGAGAATGAGACCCCCAACTCAAGAAAAAATAGAATAAAGCAAATAAATGCAGTCTAAGTGTGTGATGAATGCACAACTATTCAGAAATTTTAGGGAGAGCTCTGAGTGACAGGTTGTCCTTACCCTCATTTCTTACAGCTTTGCCATAATTGGGTTTGATTTTCCCTATTAAGGGAATCTCACGTGACAGTTATTTTATGTGGAGAAATCTTCCCTTTTCAACTTTTCTAAGGATTTACATAAGTCCCTGGAGCACCCACTACCTATTTTTGGGTCGTTTGGGGAAAGATGTGTGTGCGTTGCAGATTATCCAGCCATGCTGATGCTTTATGCCTCGAGGGGACCACTTTCTTTGGAAGTTTACAAATATATGTAGTAAAAGGGAATTTATCTCGGCACTCGTTTTTTTAAAAACATACACTCTTTGTTCCCTAATTTACTGCAAATTTCTTTTAACCACTTACTTCTCTGGATGAAGATGTGGTGAAATCAAATGCAGCATAACTGTGAAATGACAGAATTGGTGGTTTCGCACTCAAGGGCTATTTTGTTTTCTGGTGTTTTTTTTTCTTTAACCATCTACTTTGGGAATGGTTTGGGGAGCACTCTGGGTCAGGCCCACAAAGCCAGGGACTCTTCTGGAATGTCCATGTATCATGGCTCTGGGAGTCCCAGGGCGTAAGTTCAAATACTTGTTCCAGCCACTCAAGTAATTCATGGTTTCTCCTGGCTGCTCCAGGGCTGTGAGCCCAGACGAAACATTTGCTTTTCATTTTACAGTGCATGTTATTATCTAGGTGACTACTCAGACGTGAGGAAACTTCTTTTGTGGGGGGATTTTTTTCCTATCACTAAACCAGCATGTGGTCACTGTAGAGTACTTGAAAAATACACCGGCCAGCCATAGTGGCTCATGCCTGTGATCTCAGCACGGTGGGAGGTGGGGATGGGAGGAGTGCTAGGGCCCAGGAGTTCAAGACCAGCCTGGGCAACATAGCGAGACCCCAACTCCACAAAAACTAAAATAAATTAGTCCGGTGTAATGGTGCATACCTGTAGTCCCAGCTACTTGGGAGGCTAAGGTGGGAGGATCACTTGAGCCCAAGAGGTTGAGGCTGTGGTGAGCTGTGATGGTACGACTGCACTCCAACCTGGGCAACAGAGTAAGGCCCTAACTCAAAAAAAAAAATCAAACAGGCAGTCAGTGCTTTTATTTTATTTTATTTTTGAGTTGAAGTCTCACTCTGTCACCAGGCTGGACGGCAGTGGCACGCTCACAGCCACCGCAGCCTCAACCTGCTGGGCTCACGTGATCCTTCTGCCTCAGCCTTCCAAGTAGCTGGAACTACAGACGCACACCACCACGCCCGGCCAGTTTTTGTGATGTTTTATTGTAGAAACGAGGTCTCACCAAGTTGCCCAGACTGGTCTCAAAGCTCCAGCCTGCTGGGATTACAGGCTGAGCCACCGAGCCTGGCCGTCAGTGCTTTTAAAAATAATTGCTTATTATGCAATTAATATGTGATCACAGTAGGAAAATTATGAAATAAACTACAAATCATCCATAAGCCTCTCCTCAGAGATAAAGACAACCTCTGTAACATCTTTCCAGAATTTTTCTGAACATACCTGTGTACTTTTTTCTTGTTTTGAGTCAGGGTCTCACTGTGTTGCCCAGGCTGGAGTGCAGTGACACAATCACCACTCGCCACAACCTTGACATCCTGGACTCAGACAATCCTTCTGCCTCAGTATCCTGAGTAGCTGGGACTGCAGGTGCACACCCAGCTAATTTTTTAAATGGTTGTAGAGGCGAGGTCTCACTTTGTTGCCCAGGCTGGTCACGAACTCCTGTGTTCAAGTAATCCTCCTACCTCGGCCTCCCAAAGTGCTGGGATTACAGTTACCACACCCAGCCCCCATGTACTTTTTTTTTTTTTAACATTCTTCTTTTCCTTGTGTACTTTAAAGCAGCTTTATTGAGATATAATTATCAGACTCTCATCTGTTGAGAGGACAATTGAGGCCGAGCATGGTGGCTCACACTTACAATCCCGGAGTTTAGGGAGGCTGAGGTGGGAGGATTACTTAAAGCCTGGAGTTTGAGACCAGCCTGGGCAACATAGTAAGATCTTGTTTCTAAATTAAAAAAAAAAATTGTTTTAATTAAACTGACATGATGGTGAACCCCTGTCAATCCAACTACTTGGGAGCCCAAGGTGGGAGGATCGCTTGAACCCAGATGTTCAAGACTGCAGTGAGCTATGATCATGCCACTGCATTCCAGCCTGGGCGATAGAGGGAGTCTCTGTCTCTAAAATAAAAATCTTAAAAAATGCAATTCAGTGGATTTTAGTATATTTGCAGGATTATGCAACCATCCCCACAATCAATTTCGTGATTATTAACATTTTCATTATCCCCCAAAGAAACCCCAATTAGTAAGCATTCCCTTTTTACCCATAACCATAATCTACTGTCTCCATCGCTGCGGCCATCTCATCGAGATGGGATTACACAGCATGTGGTCTTCTGGGACTGGCTTTCACGCAGCGTCCTGCCTTCAAGGGTCACTCACGTTGCAGCATGATCAGTAGTTCCCTCCTTTTGATTGCTGAATAATATTCCATTTAACGGACAGACCACTAAGAATGGTGTCATACCAAGTGACTACCAGTGACTACAAGGTTTCTTTTTGAGGTGGGGAAATGTTCTAAAATTGATGGAGGGACGTTGCAAAGCTCTGCGCGAACTAAACATCATAGATCAGTATGCTGTCATTGGGCAAATTATATGGTATGTTAATTCTATCTCAGTAAAGCTGTTGTAAAAAGTTATATCTTGCCATATGGTCTGTGTATAAACCACTTTTTAAACCTGAATGATAGTATTAACACTCTCTCAGTCTGCATTTTTCAAAATACAGCTTTTAGTGACCATATAATGATTTCTGTTTTACGCCACAAACCCCCTAGCTTTAGACATTTCGATCGTTCCCGTCGACTTTGTAATTACACGAAGTACTCTGAGGAGCTTCTGAGTACCTCAACGGATGTGCCTATTCCTGACACCGTTCCATGCAACAGCTTCTGACTCCTCGTCCCAGTGTTTGTGCAGCCAAAACTCTCTCAGCTGTGTTGGCATACATGCTGGTTCTTCTCTCGGAGCTCTGAACTTCTGTTGGATGCCTCATCGTCCTGTTCTTGGAGTTTCCTTTATCCTTAATGGTGACTAGGCTGAGGCTCTGACCTGAGCTTGTAGAGCTTCCTAGACTAAGATGCGGTTTCTTTGCTAACCTCAATGTGGCCACTCCCAGAACAGGAAGCTTGTGAGTTGATGTCTATGGTGCTGTTCTTTAACTAGGAGGGGAAGCAGGGCCTTGATTCCCAGAAGCCAGCCCATCAACGGTGAGTGACAGAGGTTCCCAGGCACGTCCTTACTTTCCTAGGAGAGCAACCGGTCACTCATCTCTAGGCTAGACTAAGACCCACCCAGACGGACAGGACCGTCCCTTGTCTTTCTCTTCCCCATTCATTCACACACCATGCTGTCACACACACGATTGGTTCATGCCATGATGTCACCAGAGTGACCCCGGGATCTCCCTGGGGCCACTGACAGCACGTCCATCTGGAGTTCTGACTGCTGGGCTGCGAGCTCAGAAATACTCGTGTGCCTGCCCTCAAGTAAACAGTTCCTAAATGTGGTCCCCAAGAGCTTTCTTCCCTGCCTTCATACTTGAGGGTACATTTGCATCTTGCGACGTACAATTTGTTTTCTGGCAAACAAATGCTTTTGCAGGTGGTCCACAGAAGAACTGGCATCTTCTGAGAACTGGCCTTTTGAACTTCTGGCATCTTCAGGAGTAACTTGTGTCTCGTGGTGAATTTTTCACACACAAGTGCAAGTCACATCTCATGCTGGGAAGTTGGGACGCTGCCAGGGAAGTCTTGCCTTGCTGGGAGAAGAACATAACTTAGCCCGGGGGTGAGGTTTGAGCGTGTGATGGAGACTGGAAGAATGCCACTTTTACCGAATCACGTGAGATCTGGAATGGTGGAAACAAAGCCCAGCTTAAGAGAAATCTAATTAAAATACTGATTTTCCTCTGACACTTTTTTTTTTTTTTTTGAGTCAGGGTCTCACTCTGTCACCCAGGCTGGAGTGCAGGGGTGTGGTCATGGCTCACCACAGCCTCAACCTCCTAGGTTTAGGCAATCCTCTCACCTTAGCCTCCCGAGTAGCTGGGACCACGGCCGGGACTGAGTAATTGGGACCATGCCTGGCCAATTTTTAAATTTTTTTGTAGAGTCGAGGTCTGGCTCTGTTGCCCAGGCTGGTCTTGAACTCCTGGGCTCTAAGTGATCCTCCCACCTTGACCTCCCAAAGCGCTGGGATTACAGACACGAGCCACCACGCCCAGCTCCCGATAATTTTTCCGAGGGGAAGGAAAGGCTATCTTTCCATCAGCGTGAAGTTGTGAGCCCAGGGGTTGCCCCAAGCAGAGCCAGCCAGGAACACCCAAGATCATCAGAGTGGCTGTGGCAGCCATGTGCTGTGACCCTCTGACCGCACTTGGGCAACTGGTGAGCCACGTGTGCTGGAGCAAAGCTTCTGGAGGAAGCAGGCTGCAGCTGGCCAGGTGGGACAGGCCTGTCATGGCCGCTGTGCTCCGGCCAAGCTGGCCGTGGCTGTGGAGGGTGGACACCTGTCTGCTGCCACCTTACCTGGTATTTTGATGTCCCTCTTTCATATCCTCGTGCTTTCCTCTCCATGTGCACCTCTAGGCCCCCTGATTATTTTTTGTCGCGGTGGTAAAATACACGTGCCATAGTATTGACCCTCGTAGCCATTTTTCAGTGTGCAGTTCAGGGCGTTCCTCGCGTTCACAGGCTGGTGCACCTGTCACCGCCACCCATTTCCAGAATGTCTTCATCCTCCCAAACAGAAACCCTGCCTGTGAACCGCAAATTCCCCTGTCCCCGTCCTCGTCCCGTCTCTGACTTTGCCTGTTCTAGGGACCTCGCATAATGGAGTCCCGCACTGTGTCCTTCTGAGTCCGGCTCATTTCACTGAGCAGGACATCTTCCAGTTCATCCGTGTTGCGGCACGGGCCGGAATCTCCTTCCTTTGCAAGGCTGAGTAGTCCCCTGTGGTGTGTATAGACCACACTGTGTTAATTCTTTCCTCTGTCAGTGAACATGTGGGTTGTTTCTGCCTTTTGGCTGTTATGAATAACCATGCTGTGGAATTAGTGTATAAATATGGGGAGGGGCAAAAAACCAGAATTATCTTTTGAACGGTGGGCCCCTTGTAGTTAGGCTTCCCTGCTAGGTGAGTGTTCTAGGAACCCGACAGCATCCATGGGCCAGCTGGCATTGTTGGGAGAGGCTGCTTTCAGCTTCAGTGAATTTTTGGAGATTCTTTCAACATGTTTGTCCATTTCATGAGAGGTGATTTATTAGCACACCTGCCCACACTGCACTGAGTGTTCAGCAGTTTTCAACCAAAAATTACATGACCCCCGTGCCCCACCCTGCCTATTCACTGAGTCTCACCCTGAGCACTTTTTTGTTTCCCTATATGAAAAAAGTCCTCAAAGGTAAACATTTTGCCAATGTGGAAGAGGTAAAACAAAAAACAGCAGAAGCACTAAAAGGCATCAGAGTGGATGAGTTCAAAAACTGTTTTGAGCAGTAGAAAAGCATCTGGAAGCCGGGCTCGGTGGCTCAGCCTGTAATCCCGCACTTTGGGAGGCTGAGGTGAGTGAATTGCCTGAGTCCGTGGGTTCGAGACCCGCCTGGGCAACTTGGCAAGACCTCATCTCTACAATAATAAAAAAAATCAGCCAGGCATGATAGCGCATGCCTGTAATTTTGGCTACTCGGGAGGCTGAGGCGGAAGGATCGCCGGAGCCCAGCAGGTCGAGGCTGCGGTGGCCGGGAGCGGCCACTGCACTCCAGTCTGGGCGATGGAGTGAGACGCCAACTCAGAAAAAAAAGAAAAAAGCATCTGGATAGGTGTATTGCATTCAACAAAGAGTACTTTGTAGGGAACTGAAGTTTAAACACGTAAGAATAAATGCACATTTTTTGTAAATAAATTTTGTTTTTGGGGCGTCCCTCTTACATCTCCTCCCCCAATTCTTTTTAAATAAAATTTTGAAACTGCGTCTAAGAGGCCGAGGAGTTACACTTAGAACCGACAGAAGCAAGGGGATCTTGAATTAGGAGTGCGCTGCTCTCAGCCTCCAGAGCTACTCGCCATCTCTGGGATGTGACAAATGTCCAAGATCCACCGCCTAGTAAGAGTAGTTCCTATCACATCCCTGCCTTTCCATTTGTTTTTAACTTTCAGACTCCAAAACTAACTGTAAGCTACTGAAATCCTGTCCCTGGTAGTTGACCTTGACATGAACATGAGGATTTGCTTGGAGAATCAGGTCTCTTAACTCTTAAAATACACGCGATCCTCAATAAAAATGGATCATCACATGTGTAATTTCACCTGGGAGGTTTATTTTTCTTTTTAGAGATAGACTTATTAGATACAGGTGTGCTAAGTCATCTTTTCACTCTAACTTCAAACAGCAGAACATCATACTTTTCTGTTAAAAAATTTTAGCTTTTTCAGGTTAATACACGTTTCGCTGGTTGATTTCTGATATGAGATAATCCACCTGTGTCTGCATGTATAATACATGTAGGTACAGAATCCCCCCGTTAAGTTCTCGATGATGTGTGAATGACCTGGGGGGTGGGGGATGTGAGTCCCCTGGCGTCACACGAAGCTGTCGTGGGAGATGAACAGCTTTCTCGGGCATGTTCTGGTCTTACTGAAACTCTGGGGCTGAATCAGGTAGAAATGTTAATAATTTAATTATTGAGTTCTGTGGCCTGAGTGAATTTGTGCACCTGTCGAGTACCTTTTTTTTTTTTTTTTTTAAGGCGTCTTACTCCTTTTCAGGGAAAAAAAAAAAAAAACCAATCAAGACTGTTGCCTGGAAAAGATATTAAGCAAAGTGTTTTTTACTCAGTAGATATGACCCTGACCTGCCTCATTCATAGTGTCATATTTTCTTCCATTTTTGTATACTTTACAAATAAAAAGGCAACATGCAATGTATCCAATTCAATATTGCTAGGATGATTATTTATAGGTTTGCTCTGAAAGAATAAAAATGTTACAAGAATGTCAATTGCATGAAAATGTGTTACTTGCATGGTGCTTGATGAGTTTCTGAACTTGCATTTTCCCTGTGATGGCAGAACTCCAGGCCCAGCTCTGACATCCAGAAGGGAAGGAGAGGTGTTCCCCCCGCCCCACACCAGGAACCCTGATAAATTATTGCTTGTTTTGCAAACTCATTTGCAGTTAAGCAAGAATATCCCTAATCATTGTTCATGCCTTTTCAGCTGTGCAGACGGGAAAATAAAATGCCCAGCTTGATAATAAGTGGAAGGCAGCTGGGGTCAGCCCTTGGGATTCCGGGAAGAGAACCTGGCATGAGTCATTAAGGCAGCATTTCTAATCTCCCCACGTGAATCCAAGTCCAAGTTGGCTTCACTGGAAGTGGAAAGGAAAACTGAGTTAGGAGAGTATTTTGATGGCCCAGTTTAGAAACAGTAAAGACTTCAGTTAGGAAGTTAACAGTGAGATGCCCAGAGGTAGAAACCACGGGACTTTGCTCCTGTCCAAGGGAAAAAATGAAGATACCATCTCTGATAAGACACTGACGTTCGTAACCTTGAGACCAGATGAGGTTGTCATTGAAGAGAACCAGGTGGAAACCTCTGAGGGGTATCCACATCTGTGAATGGAAGAAAGTCAAAAATAATGT
>CAUYQG010079867.1:119-25511 GCA_963574415.1 Tarsius wallacei
GCCAGCTGCCGGCGAGGTCGGACGCCAGCATCGTACGGTCTGCGCACGCCCCCTGCTGTCCTCAGCGAGAAATGACGCCCTTCGTCGGCCTGGCCTCTCAGATACTCCGGGTTCCAGGTGACCGCGACCTCTCACATCCCCGTGCGTTTTCGGGTCCTCGCCGGGCCAGCACCCAGGAGTGGCAGGCACTTTATATATATATATTAGTCTGGGCGCGGTGGCTCACGTCTGTAATCCCAGCACTTTTCGAGGCAGAGGTGAGAGGATTGCCTGAGCCCAGGGGTTCAAGACCAGCTAGGGCAACTTGGTGAGACCTTGTTTCTACAATTAAAAAAAAAAAAAAAAATACCAGGGCGTGGTAACGCGCGCCTGTCGTTCCAGCTACGAAGAAGGCCGAGGCGGAAAGATCTGAGCCCAACAGGTCAAGGCTGCGGTAGCAATGAGCGTGCCACTGCACACCAGCCTGGGCCACAGAGGGCGACTCAGATTTAAAAAAAAAAATACACACACACACACGTCTTCATTAATGGGCTCAGCACCACCTGACACTATCATCCCACTTCTCAGGGGCCTAAATGATATTGCTGCATCACAGCAATAGGACTAGAGCCTAGGTTTCCTGACAGCAAGTTTAGATTTTTACAAACTACTAATGGGGTGTGGGTGGGGCTTAAATTATCCAGGGCACTGTAGGAGAGCTCTGTGGAGACTAAGAAAACGGGGTCCTGCCTCCCAGAAACCTGGACCCCAGAGCAGACGCTGGCCTAATTCTGTGCTGGGCAGGGCTGTGAGTCCCCCTGCTCTGGGCGGAGCACACTCAAGTCATCAGGACCGACAAGGTCCTTCCCACCACCAAGTCCAGGGGTGTTCCCAACCAACAGAAGAGTGCCAGCCCAGGAACACTCCAGAAGCACCCCTTCCCCCAGGCTGCGACGGAGGCTGAGGCTGTGAGTTGTCTGGGGAAGGAAGGCCAGAGGAGCCTGGAGCAGGGAGAGGGTGGCTCTCCCTTCTGCCACTTACTAGCTGTGTGACCTGGACGGCTCGTTTTGTACCCCACCCCCATTGTGTTCCTTATTTGTGAGATAAGATTGATGATTTTTCATAAGTTGTGGTGGGGATTCATGGCTATGGTTTTGCCATATCTGGCATACAGCAGATGCTCAATAAATGGTAACCCCTGAAGCTCTTAATCCTCTAAGGACCTTTTTTTTTCAGTTGGAGTCTCACTCTGTTGCCCAGGCTGGAGTGCAGTGGCACACTCATGGGCACCCCAGCATCGACCTGCTGGGCTCCGGCAATCCTTCCACCTCAGCCTTCCAAGTAGCTGGAAGCACTACCATGCTGGCTAATTTTTTTTAATTATAGTGATGAGGCCTTGCCAAGTTGCCCGGGCTGGTCTCAAACCCGTGGGCTCAGGCAATCCACTCGCCTCGGTCTCCCAAAGTGCTGGGATTACAGGCTAAGCCACCGAGCCCCACCAAGGATCTTTTATCCACCCCCAGAACTGCCTGAGTGTGGCCGCCAGCCCAGAGCAGCAGGCGCTGGCCTTTGCAGCATTGTTCAAAAAACCAAAAACTGGACACAACCCAAGTATCCATTAACAGTGTAATGGGACAAATACGTTGTATATACGTCTTTGGAGTACTCTACAGCACTGAAAATTAATAAACTAGGGTTGTGTGTACAAAACTTGCCACACAGTGCTGATTGGTAGGGGAAAGCGGAAGCACAAAGACAGTGGACACCATGCACATGACATTTAAAAGCATGCAGAACACTTTTTTATGTGACATGTAGACCCATGCATGTGAAGTCACTGGATGAGCCCATGAGCAGAAATGATAACACCGTGTCCGACTCGGAGTTAACTCCAGCAAATAGGACCAGAGAGGAGCCCAAAGGGACGCTGGATGTGTCTGGAATGTGCGTTTACTTTTAAAAGTGACATAAAAGCTTGGCAAAAGCTGCAGCTGAGAACGTTGAAGAGTGAGTTTTTGAGTATTATATTTTTATCTGTAACTCTCTTGAAATATGTCATTGTAGTTTTTTAAAAAGAAGGAAAAGGAGGGGGGAGGGATGAAAAGTCACCTATCAGGTACAATGTGTGGGGTGGGGGGGGGGCGGGGGAAGCCTAGGCTTCTTTGCTACTATACAGAGCAACTGTGTAACCAAAAACTATCTGTACCCCTACAGCTATTGAAATTTAAAAAAATTTTTTTACATTTATTTATAAAGATGTGGGGTACACTTCAGGGTTAGGTATACAAACATTGATCATGCAGGTACCCTTGTTGAAGAGGTATGGTCCTCCCTCCCCTAGCAGTTTCCCTCAGCTCCCAGCCCCATACCCCCTTCTCCTGACAGTTTTCCGCTACTGCCAACCACTTTTTTATAGCATTATGCTTGTTCAAGGTCACCTTATGAGTGAGAACATGGAACTCAGTTCTTTGTTTCTGTGATAAATCACTGAGTATGATCGACTCCAAATCCACCCAAGTTGCTGCAAAGTCCATATATTTGTCCTTCTTTATGGCTGCATAATATTCCATTGTGTATACGTACCACATTTTTTTAATCCAGTTCAGCTTTGATGGGCAACACAGTTGGTTCCATATTTTTGCTATTGTGAATAGAGTTGCTTTAAAATGAGCTGCTTCTTTAAAAAGAAGGAAGGAGAGAAAAATCTAGTAAGACCCTCTGATGATTCTCTGCTTTTGGCAGTTCAGCCCACTGGTCTCCCTGCTTGACCCATTATCTATCCTTTAGATCATCCATTCATGTTTGTTTCTTTTTCTTTTTCTTTTCTTTTCTTTTTTTTTTTTTTTTTTTGAGTTGGAGTCTCCCTCTTTTGCCCAGGCTGGAGTACAGTGGCATGCTCGGGCCACCCCAGCATGGTCTCAGACGAACGATCCTTCCACCTCAGCCTTCCAAGTAGCTGGAACCACAGGTGTGTGCCACCATGCCTGGCTACTTTTTTTTTTAATTGTACAGATGAGATCTTGCCAAGTTGTCCAGGTTGGTCTCAAACCCCTGGCCTCAGGCAATCCTCTCACCTCGGCCTCCCAAAGAGCTGGGATTACAGGAGTGAGCCACTGTGCCTGGCCCATGTTTTTCTTTTAAAACTAGAACTTGGCTAGGTGTGGTGGCTCATGTCTATAATCCCAGCACTTTGGGAGGCTGAAGTGGGAGGATTGCTTGAGCCCAGGAGTTTGAGATCAGCCTAGGCAACATAGTGAGACCTCATCACTACAAAAACAAAACAAAACAATAAAGACTAGAACTCACATGCAGACAACTCCTAAATCTATTTCCAGACCAGACACCTTCTCTTACCCAACTTTTTGTCTGATTTCTCCACTAGGATATTTGTCAGACACATCATAGTCAATACAACATCCTCCAACTGCCTAGTACCCGAAGCTGGAAGGACTCACTGTTGCCCAAGCTGGAGTACAGTGGCATGATCATGGCTCATTGCAGCCTTGACCTCCTAGACTCAGGCGATCCTTCCACCTCAGCCTCCTGAGTAGCTGGGACTACCTTGCCTGGCTACCTTGCCCGGCTAATTTTTCTAGTTTTTTTTTGAGTTTGAGTCTCACTCCATTGCCCAGGCTGGAGTGCAGTGGCATGCTCACGGCCATCCCAGCATTGACCCGCTGGGCTCCAGTGATCCTTCTGCCTCAGCCTTCCAAGTAGCTGGAACTAGAAGCACACGCTACCATGCCCGGCTAATCTTTTTTATTTATTGTAGAGACGAGGTCTCGCCAAGTTGCTGGGGCCAGTCGAACCCGAGGGTTCAGGCAATCCACTCACCTCAGCCTCCAAAAGTGCTGGGATTACAGGCTGAGCCACCAAACCACCAAGAACTGCATCTTTATAACCTCCTGTAGACTCCACTAAATCCAGTGAAATGGACTGTATTAGGTGAAGCTAATATCAGTTAAATTCATTCATTAGTATATTCATTTAACAAGTAGCTGTGGCATGCCTAAGAAAGAAAAAAATTCAATAAACAAAGGAGATAGCCTGACATGGTTTGGTGCACCTGTAGGCCCAGTTACTCGGGAGGCTTGGGTGGGAGAATCCCTTAAGCCCAGGAGCTTGAATCCATCTGGGCAACAAAGGGATACTCTGTCTTTATAAAAAACAAATCTGCCCTTAGGGAGCTTACATTCTTATTGAAAGAAACAATAAAAATAAATAAGATCCATGTTTGTTGGATGGTGATACAGAACAGAACTAAGCAGAACAGGAAAATAAGGAATGTAGGCCAAGACAAGGTCTAGTCAAGGAAGACCTCATTAAAAAGATGGCACTTCATCAAAGATTCAAAGAAAGTGAGGGAATGAGCCATGCAGCTATCTTGCAGGACAAGCAATCTGGGAAGTGGGAACAGTAAATGCAAAGGTTCTGAGGCAGGAGTGTGCTTGGTCAAGGCAAAGCCAGAAGGTCAATGTGGCTGGAACAAAGTAAGAGAGGGAGATCGTAGTGGGTGAGATAAGAGAGAAAAGAGGAGTGTAGGGCCTTGTCAGCCCTTCCCTGGAGTGACATGGGGAGTCACTGGAGAGTACTGAGCAAGGGAACGAGCAGTTCTGACCGTCTTTACCAGAACCACTCTGGCTGCCGCACTGAAGACCAAGGAGGGACAAGGATAGAAGCCAGGAAGCAGACAAGCAGTCACTGCAGTGATCCTGGTAGGGACAGGAGGCTTGGCACACAGTGGTATCAGTGGAGGCAGTTGGATGAGGTCGGATTCTGGATGTATTTTGAAGGTAGAGTCAGGAGGATGATGCTGATAACTGGGTGTGAGAATGAGAGAAAGAGTGACTCCAAGGATGAGGTTTTTGGCCTGAGCAGCTGGCAGGATGAAGTTACCATTTTCTGGGATGGGAAAGGTTTCCAGGGATGCAGAATGGGGACAGATGAGGAAGATGTCACACTCGTGATGTAAATTCACATGAGTATGATATGATCCTGTCTGACAGACTCCAAACACCTTCTTTGGCTCCTCCAAGCTGCCTGTTCTGGGGAAAAGGACAAAGCAAGAGTGGTAATCCTATCTGTGTGTTCCTCTGTCTTTAACCAGGTCAGCATATCATGGGACATTTACACGTTTAAACACTGAACTGTCGTTAGTTCTTGACTTTGTTGCACTCTATGAGCTGTCTTCATCTTCACAGATCTGGAGATTTAGTGAACAAGCATTATCATGGCATTGGACTTATAAGATTCCTAAGTCACCGACCTGTCAGGGGCTCCTCCTCTTAGGGATCTCTCATTCTACAAGAGTCAGATCATGCAATCAGTGTACTTTGGTTATCTGCTCTTCTATAACAAATCATTCAAAAACTTTATGGTTTAAAACAACTACTATTTTATTTGTTCAAAATCCTAGGGGTCAGGAATTTGGGCAGGGCTCAGCTGGGATGTTCTTCTGCTTCATGTGGCATCAGCTAGGATATCTTATAAGGCTGCAGTCAGGGCCAGTTTCTTGGGCATGCAACCTGTGCATTAGCACAGGGCCTCACACTCAGATGCATCCAGCAGTTAGTTTAATGCTCTGCTGTTGCCATCTTGAAATTCCAAATAATTTTTGAACAACAAATCCTACATTTTCATTTTGCACTGGGCTCTGCAAATTATGTACCTGGTCTTGGCTGCAGTCAGATATTGGCTGGGGCTGAAATCGCTAAGATAGCTTCATGTACAAATTTAGAGTCTTGGCAGGGTTGGCTGGGATATCTCTTTCTCTCTTTTCTCTCTCTCTCTCTCTCTCTCTCTCTCTCTCTCCTCTCCCTTGCCACCATCCCAGCATGACTAACTTTGGCTTCTTCACATGGCAGCTGTATCCCAAGAGGGAACATCCCAAGTGGTAAAGGAAAATCTCACATTATAATGGCCAGCCTCAGAAGTTACATAGCCTCACTTTCTCCACTTTCTATTGACCAAAACAAGTTGTAGGGCTAGTCCAGATCCAAGAAGATGGGATGGGAAAATGGCAGGGCCACTTTGCAACAGAGCATATGGGAAAGAAGGTTTTATTGCAGCTGTTTCTGGAAACATGCGCTACCACAGACTGTTTATGCCCTATTTGCCTGACAGACCCAAGTTTCCAACAGGACAAGAGAAGGCTGTTCCTGCTACTTTTGCTCCTGCCCTTTGCCCCATTCAGCCACAGTCCCCAAATAGAGCTAGTTGATCCATTTGTTCCAGGTAAGGCCAGGAATCTGTTTTGTCTACTTAGACCAAGAGAAGGCCTAAAGGACTGGCCTTGACCAGAGAGTCTGCAAGGACTGTTGATCAGTTTGCCAAGTAAGGTGGTCAGGAAAAGGTGGGCTAGGTGAACAGGTGCAGGAAGCTTGGAGACATGGCTCTGTCCCCTTCTCTCAGAGCAGCGAGGACAGCTGAAGTGAAAAGTCCAAAGCAGGGATAAAGCCTTGCTATCCAATGTATGGTCCCCAGACCAGCAGCACTAGCATGCCCTGGGAGCATGTTAGAATGCAGAATCTAAGGCCCAACCCAAACCTACAGAGTTGGGAGCTACAATTATACTAGGCCTCCCAGTGGTTTGTTGCACATTAAGGTCTGAGGAGCTGGTAGCACTAGGGCAGTGGTTCTCAGCCTTGGCTGACAGTAGAATAACCTAGGAAGATTTTCCAGCTCCCGATATCCTGGCCACACCCTAGACCAGCTAAGTCAGAATCTCAGAGGTGGACTCCAGCATTAGGATAATTTGTAACTCACTAGGGAGATACCCTGGTGAATGAGGAAGTCAAACTCTAAACTCTTAATATGGCAGGCATGGTGGCTCATGCCTGTAATCCCAACACTTTAGGAGGTAGGAGGATTGCTTGGGGTCAGAAGCTCGAGACCAGGTTGGGCAACAACTTTATCTCTACAAAAAATAAAAACATTACTGAGTATGGTGGCACACACCTGTAGTCCTGTCTACTCAGAAGGCTGGGGTGGAAGGACCGCTTGAGCCAGGAGTTTGAGGCTGCAGTGAGCTATGATTGTGCCACTGCACTTCAGCCTGGGTGACAGAATGAGACCCTGACTCTAAAAAACAAAAAAAATAAAATTAAAAATAAGTAAATAAACTCTTCTTCTCTCAGGAATCCTCACTGAACTGGCCCCTACATAGTTCCTCTCAGGAAAAGAGGGAGTCAGGGCTGAGTCTCTCACCATCTTATGCAGCCTCCAGTGGGGTCCAGTCCTATCTTCTCCTCTTCAGGAGCTTGTAGATGTTGCTTTT
Source organism: Tarsius wallacei (assembly GCA_963574415.1). NCBI lineage: Eukaryota > Metazoa > Chordata > Mammalia > Primates > Tarsiidae > Tarsius > Tarsius wallacei. The sequence goes on from CAUYQG010079867.1 coordinate 7,375, forward strand.
CCCTGATCATTCTCTGGATTCTGGGACTCCCCCTTCCCACGCCCGCCACTACGTTTGAAGCCAGGACTCCAAGGGACAAATTCTCCATGCGCGTGTGAACAGCAAACAAATCAGTCTGGACACAAACTTCCTAACAGGAACCTCAGGTCGGTGCTGAACAAACAGCTAGCCAGAGCCCCCATCATGCTCTTAGGCCCCCAGTGGGTGGCAAGGGCCACGCCTCTGTACCTGGCCTGGATAATGAGGTTTCCCAGGACTTCCGGTGTCCATCCCCCACTACCTCTCTCCCAATCTGCCCTCCTCTGAATTCAACCTCCCTAGCCTTATTAGCAAAGCAGCAAAGGCTTGGTGACAACCTTAGAAACCCACTTGTGGAAGAGCCCTAGAAATGTTACCAGGGGAGGAAGGAAGGTCTGAGCTAGCATGCAGGGCCTGTGACAAGACTGTCCCCTTCCCCCGCCCAACACTCCCCAACATCTACTTGCAAGATACACATACACACACAAACACACACACTCAAACACACACCACTATCACCTCCACCAGCTGAGTCTCTATTTTCTTTTTAGATAGTTCTCTCATCCTCTCTTCTCTTTGTCTCTGTCTGACTACAAGGCACTTGGAGAGGTCACACACATCATAACCCAACTCTCTTTGTGTCTGTCCATTTCAAAAATGCCCCTCAGGTCTGGTTTGAATGGCAAAGATGCTGACAGAGGAGCTAAAGTCTAAGACAGACAGGGGTTTTCAAAAAAGAACTGATACCTTTGTTCACTTCTTGTACTGGTGGTGGAAGTTCAATTATGAGTGGTTAAAACTAGTTGGCCCTTAAAATAATTTACTTTTACACACACACACTCTTCAACTACAATTCCATCTCCCACTTAGCCCCAAAGGAAAAAAAAAGTATCTCTTCCCCTCTAAAGGCTGTGGGCATAAAGAAAAACCCAATTCAATTCAATTATATTATATTATATTTCAGCCATTGAATGAACACTCTCATTGTGAGATTAGAGTCAGACAGACCTGAGTTTGAATTCTGGCAGTTCACCCGCTGTAAAACAAACCTGTCCAAGATCCAGTTTCCTCATCTGTAAAATGGGAACAATAATATGACTGGGGATCAACAAGAGAGCATACGTGTACACCTTGCACAGTGTATGTGGCATAACAGGAGTGCAGCCCTCTTTCTTGTCCCTTTCTTCAGCAACTAGAGCAATAAGGGAGAAAGATAATTCAACTCAACAAATATGTGTATGCCTACTGTGTACTAAGCATCATGGTAGGTATGGCTGGTGGATAAAAAGATTAATAAGGAGTTGACATAGGCTGGGTGCAGTGGCTCATGCCCGTAATCTCAGCACTTTGGAGGACTAGGCAGGAAGATTGCTTGAGCCCAGGAGTTTGAACCAACCTAGGCAACATGGTGAGACCTTGTCTCTACAAAAAAAAAAAAAAAATCAAAAAATTAACTGGGCATGGTGGGACATATCTGTAGTCCCAGCTACTTGGGAAGCTGAGGTGGAAGCATTGCCTGAGCCCAGGAAGTTGAGGCTTTGGTGAGCTGTAATCATGCCACTGTCCTCCAGCCTGGGTGACCGAGTGAGACCCCAGCTCAACAAACAAACAAACAAATAAATTGACATGGGTCTTGGGTCGTCATGGGTTGGGGGGTAGAGTGTGCTGGAAATTCAAAGTCTTTACTCCACACCTAGTAGGTCCTCCGTATCTCTCCTTTTCAGCACAAGAAAGGGCCTGGACTAGTTTACTTCTTAAGTCCCAACCAGCCCTAAAGTGCTTCAAGTGGACAGAAAACATGCTAGTCTCACTGCACAAGGGCTATTTGCATTGGTCCTCATCCTTCCTTTCTCTGTCTTTGCCATTGTTAAAAGTGTCAGTGCCCAAGGGGTTCATACTAGCCTTTCTCTCTTCTACTACAGCATTTTCTCTCTGCATGATCTCATCCACTCCTGTGCCTTGGTAGGCTTCTCTCTTTTGGAAATATCTACAGACGAAAGTCTCCTCCACGGAGCCCTCCTGAACCTGTGAAGATATAACTGATCTCTCTATCCTTCATACTCCCATAAATCTGTCACTTTAGTTTGGTAGTTGCTTTAGTTAGTTGGTCCCTTCTGCCACTCCCACCATGAGATTTTGAGTTCCCATTGAGCAGAAACTGTGTGTTTGTTGTTGTTGAGTCAGGGTCTCACTCTTTCACCCAGGCTGGAGTGCAGCAGCATGATCATGGTGCACTGTAGCCTCAATCACCTGGGTTCAGGCAATCCTTCCCTGTCAGTCTCCCAAGTAGCTGGGACTACAGGTATGTACCACCATGCCTGGCTAATTTTTGTTATGTTTTGTAAAGACAAGGCCTGTCTATGTTGCCTAGGCTGGTCTCAAACTCCTGGGCTCAAGCAGTCCTTCTGCCTTGCATGAGCCACCACACCTGGCCACAGAAACAATATTTTTCATTGCTCTTTGTGCTCCTCATGAAACCCAACACATAGAATAGGCCTGAAATAAGTAAATGTTTGTTGACTTCAGTCTAATTGAAGAGCAAAGGATTTCAGAGAAAGTCTTAAAAGCAGCATACATAAGTTAGGAAATACTAGGTGACTGCAACATGCAAGTGTGTTAGCATACATAGCACCTCCTCTGTGTCTTTGCATTCCAGTGAGGGAGGAACCAACAAACAACCTTGTTTGCTCTTGGCCTGTCAGGTGCAGGGGAGGCAGAGGGGAAGAGGAGAGGAGGAGCAGGTGTGGAGCTGAGACAGCCTGAGCAGGGGAGGAGGTGTGGGGCTTCCCCAAGGCAGCTGTGGGGCCCTCTCACCCTGCAGGCTGGGCTTGACTTGAGGCCTGATGCCAGTGGGCCCTCCATCTAGCTCCAAAAAACTGCATGGTAACTTCAGCATCTTTCTTCCAGACGAGAAAAAAAAAAAAAAAAAAGCCTCCCTTTGGAGAGAGGAGAAAGAAGGATGGAGGGGGGCAGAGAGAAGGAGGAGCAAAGGGACAAGGATTCATGAGGGCATTGGGAGAAAGGGTAGCAAAGAGCACCCCCAAATGTTTTCCTCAGTGGCTCTGAGATGTCAACCAGGGCTCAAAATGTTGGTAAATACAGCTATGCTTCTTCTCTCAATCCAGAGAAGGAAACCCATCCTCTGCATTAGGTGACCCAAGTGCAAAGCTTAAGTGATCAGTAAACGTTACCAATAATTATTATTACCATTTCCCCTTCCTCCTCCTCCTCCCTACCCAGTTTACTTGCATATGAATGGATTTAAAGAGGGGAGAGGGTTGGGGAGTGGGGAGGAATTTCCTGGCAAGCTTTTTCATTCTTTTAAAATATTTTTATTTTAGTCTGGCCAACTGAGTCTCTGGCATTGGCTAGTCCCTGAGGATACAGCAGATAACAAGAGCCCTGTAAAGTATTACAGAGTGTTTTGGAAATCAATATGTAATATCTATTACAACTTTAAAATATCAACCCATGTAAGTTTCTGTCCATTAATCTTATTCATGGATCTTTTTGTGCAGATATAAAAGCATCAGGGCATAGTATATATTTAAAATAATATTTATTACCAATTCTGCTTGTAGGGCAGAAACTGGAAACAACCTGAATGCCCTTCAACAGAGGAAGGGTTGAACAAATTGTGGTCCACACAGACCATAGACTATTATGCAGATATGTTAAAGCTAGGCCAGGTGTGGTGGCTTATGCCTATAATCTCAGAACTTTGGGAGGCAGAGGTGAGAGGATTGCCTGAGTCCACAGGTTTGAGACCAGCCCAGGCAATTTGGTGAGACCTCATCTCTACAATAAATCGAAAAATTAGCCGGGCATAGTGGTGCATGCCTGTAGTTTCAGCTGCTTGGAAGGCTGAGGTGGAAGAATCATCTGAGCCCAGCAGGTCGAGGCTGTGGTGGCTATGAGCTAGCCATTGCTAGCTCCAGTCTGGGCAACAGAGTGAGACTCCAATTGAAAAAATTGAAAAAATAAAAATAAAAAAATAAAGAGAGGCTGGGTGTGGTGGCTCGAGTCTGTAATCCCAGGACTTTGGGAGGCCAAGGTGAGAGGATTGCCTGAGTCCATGGGTTTGAGACCAGCTTGGGCAACTTGGTGAAACCTTGTTTCTACAATAAATCAAAAAAATTAGCTGGGTGTGGTGGCACACGCCTGTAGTTCCAGCTACTTGGAAGGTTGAGGCAGAAGGATCAACTGAGCCCAGCAGGTTGAGGCTGTAGTGACTGTGAGAGTGCCACTGCACTCCAGCCTGGGTGTCAGAGACTCTAACTCAAAATAAATAAACAGATAAACGAATAAATAAATTAATAAAGCTAAAGCCATGTAAGTGACTTGGAGGCATTTCCACAATTAAGCGAGGAAAAGAAAACTGATTATTCTAAGGTAAATGCCAAAAATTAATTTTATTGGAAAATTCTGGGTTGCTTCTAGGCATTGGGAGTCTGGGGAATTCTTAAGTTGTCTCCAGGCTTTTGCTACTGTAAAAGGTAACACAATGTAAATCCTTATGCAAGAATCCTTGAAAGGGAATGTTGTAACAGTTTAGCAGTTACTGCAAATTATTCTCTTAAAAAATGGAACTAATTCACATGCTTACCTGTAATATATGAGTGCCTATTTCCCACATTTTTTACAAACACTGGATAATATCAATCTTTTTGATCTTAGGAATTAAATAGCAAAAAAATCATTGATCATATTTCCATCCACTAGTGTCAATCAGCATCTTTTTTTCACCAGGAGAATAATCATCTACTTATATTTACACAACTCTTTGTAACAAAGCACTTTTAGTTGGGAGTAAGGATGTTAGCAGACACAAGCCAGTTACTTGCTGAAACTCAATTACTGGGAATTTCCTCCTGCTTTCTTTTGTCCAGTGAATGAATATGTTCAGGTCTGAGGTGGCCACGCAGCGGGTGGTGAGGATGTAGGACTCAGAGCTCACCCTTAACCTGACTCTCCTTTGCCAGCCTGAGCCAGGGCGGCACCTGCTGGAAGATGCTCTGGTGCCCTAGGAGGTGGCTGGGGGAGTCTGAGGACCTCTTGGGTGCCATGTCCAAGCAGTGGGAGGCAGCAGGGATAAGAGCTGCCTCTGAGGGTCCCAAGGCCTATGTTACACTTAGCACACGCCAGGGGCCTGTCTCCATTAACAAACAGCACTTGGGTGGCCCCAGGCGTCTGGCCACCATAGTCGGAGTTTGGGCTACAGAGGAAGCTGGGGCCCGAACACCTGCTCACGTAGGTCTAGCTGGGAGGGCAGTGCTGGGAGCTGGAGAAAGGATGTCTAGAATCTTCGCAGGTGACTTAGAAGCCGAACTCAGGATACGTCTGGTATAACCACCGTTGGCCACCCATGCCGGACACTTGGGGTTCTGTGGCTCTCAACTGTGCCGCTCTTTCTGCACGGGAAACACTTCTGGCCCAGGCTGTGCATGGCCACCCGCGCCGCTCGACGAAGCCGAAGCAGGGCGTGGGGTGGCTGCGGTTGCCCTTGTCCCCGACGAGGAATCTGCAGAGCTGTCGCGCACACACACTCAGCAGCGCTTCCGCCGGCCAGTGGTACTGCACCGCGCCTCGCACCAGCGCCTGCAGCGCCCCCAGAGCTATGCTTCGTCTTCCGCGAGGCCCAGGGCCCAGCACGAGCACAGCACCGCCCGCAACGCTGCTGGAGCCGCCCCGCCTGCGCGCAGTCGCCTGTCTATTTGGCAAAGGCCGTGGACAACGCCGCCTGGCCCTGCAGGGAGCGGGAGGCGCCGGCGACAAGCCCCGGGCTGGGCCCCGGCTTTCTCTTCGCATCCTCCTGGGTTCTGCACTTTCTCCTGCCCCATGAGCATCTTTTCATATGTTTATGATCTGTTTGTATTTCTTCTTATATGTTGCTTCTATGACTTGTGTTGCCCTCTTTTCTTTTGGCCTATTTTCCTTCTCGGTATTGATTTGTAAGAACCTTTGTATACTAGGAAAATGTGTCAATCGACTGGCTTTTGTTTTGTAACATTTTCTCGAGTTGTATTTTGTCTTTAAAGATATATAAAAAAATATTTCAAGCCTACAGTCAAGTACAGAGAATAATAAAAAGAATATCCACATACCCACCAGGCACCACCTAGTTTTATCATTTTTTTTTTACAGTTAAGAAATAAAACAATACAGAAGTTGGCATCCCAAACACCCCTCCCTAATCCTACTCCACAATGCCTTGCCAGAGCTTATCTCTATTTTGATTGTCATGTTTATCATGGCCAAGAATGCCTTTAGCCTTTCATCACAAGCTTGTCTTATGTTGTGCATATTTTAAGCATTTTCATAAATAGTGGTAGTGGCCTTGTGTTGTGTTAGCGTGGTTAAGCTGGAACCACATTTCCCAGACTTTCTTTTCCTGCTGGGGTTGACCACAGGAGGAAACTGCATGGTGCCTACGAGGCAGAAGTGAAGCAGCAGCCAAGTTTGGCTTGTGTGGGGCAGGAGCCATGACTTAAGGCGGGTCTGCTGGTTTACCTCCGACTATGATCGGCACGTAGAGCCTCATCCCTCCCCCTCTCCTATTCAGTCTCCCCAGCTCTTGGGCTAAGTATGTGCTTAGTTCCAGAATGAAGCACACTAGACTTTTTTTTCTTTGAGTTGGGAGTCTTACCCCGTTGCCCAGGCTGGAGTGCAGTGGCACACTCACTGTCACTCCAGCGTCAACCCACTGGGCTCTGGTCATCCTCCCACCTCAGTCTTCCAAGTAGCTGAAACTACAGGCGTGCAATACCATGCCGGGCTAATTTTTTTTACTTATGGTAAAGGTCTTGTCAAGTTGCCCGGGCTGGTTTTGAACCCGAGGACTCAGGCAATCCACTCGCCTCAGCCTCCCAAAGTGCTGGGATTACAGGCTGAGCCACCCAGCCTGGCCTAGACTTTCTTGAAGGTCACCTGCATCCACAAAGTGAGAGGCTTGGAGGTGGCATGAAACCGAGGTGGGTTTCAGTTCATTCTTGCTCATCCTCCGGGGTTCCAGTGTGTCCTTGCTTCCTTACGTCCTTCCAGATTGTCTGCCTGCCAGTGGACTTTCATCCCAACCTCAAAGAAGTAACACCTTTACAAGGGCTATATGAGGGGTACCCCCCAAAACCAGAATTTATTTATAAAAAATAGTGTATTTATTCTTACATGTTTAAACTTCAGTCTCCTTCAAAGTGCTTTCTGTTTGATGCAATCACCTATCAAGATACTTTTCCACTGCTCAAAAATTTTTGAACTTGTCAGTTTTGATGCCTTTTAGTGCTTCTGCCATTTTTGGTTTCACCTCTTCCTCATTGGCAGAACATTTCCCTCTGAGGACTTTTGTAATCCAGGGAAACAAAAAAAAAGTAGCTCCTGGTGAGATGGGGTGAATAGAAAGGGTGGGGCACAGGGATCATGCTGTTTTTGGTCAAAAATGGCTGAATGCTCAGCATGGTGTGGACAGGTATGCTTGTAAATCACCCATCATGAAATGGGCAAATGCATCGAAAGAATAAAAAAAAAAGTTCACTGAAGCCAAACAAGGCTTCTCACTATAATGCTGACTAAGTACACTGATGGAGATGGATTTCTAGAATACTTACCTATGTTACAAGGGGTCTACCCTCCAAAAGATAATTCCAGGTTTTTTTGGTCCTCCATCCTATAACCAGCTCCCACAATCGTAAGGTCAAATTCCCATAATAAATCATTTATTCTGCCAGCCCTGGTGATGTGTGCCTGTAATCCCAGCTACTTGGAAACCCGAGGCAGGAGAATCACTAGAGCCTAGGAATTCAAGATCAGCCTGGGCATCATAATGATACTGCCTGTCTGAAAAAAAAAAAAAAAAAGTCAGACATGGTGGCTCACGCCTGTAATCCCAGCACTTTGGGAGGCTGAGGTGAGAGGATTGCCTGAGCCCACGGGTTTGAGACCAGTCTGGGCAACTTGCTGAGACCTCATCTCTACAATAAATCAAAAAATTAGCCAGGCGTGGTGCAACACACCTGTAGTTCCAGCTACTTGGAAGGCTGACGTGGAAGGATCGCCGGAGCCCAGCAGGTCGAGGCTGCGGTGGCCGTGAGTGCACCACTGAACTCCAGCCTGGACGACAGAGTGAGACTCCGACTCAAAGAAAAAAATAACAATAAATTAAAAAATAAAAATAAAAATTCATTTATTCTATCTCACTTTATTCTATGCTTCTCTGACTGGATCATGGCTAATACAGAATCTGTTACCAAACATTGTCCCAAGAGGAACAGAAGTTTAGTGAGTGATGAGTTCTCTGAATTCAGTCTGGGTCAGTTAGAACTGATTCTGGGATCAACTTAGATTTAAAGGCAAAAACGACCCTTATCAGAGGTTATCAGGAGTAAAGAGATCATTGATGCTCTACAGTATTTGATGGAGAACAAAATAATTTAAATGATCACCTGTAGACAATCGTAATCAGGAGCCCATAGAAGTCAAATCTTTGGTTAATCAAGTATTTGCTTGGATATAACAATTGTAATGAGATTGGTGGGCTGTTTCAAAGTGCCCCAAAGAACTTGGGGAAAGCATATGATGAGTCAGGGCTTTAAATTCCCATCTCAAGGTCCACGGAAAGGACCCGAAAGTTTTATGGCTGTCTTATGGTGCAACTTATGTTCTCAACCTCACAGGCCTCTTCTGTTAGAATTAGGTCATTGATTAGGAAGAACTGAGACTCTGAATACTGCAATAGAAATATATACGGCAGCCAGGTACAGTGGCTCACTCCTGTAATCCCAGCACTTTGGGAGGTGGAGGCAAGAGGCTTGCCTGAGCCCAGGTGTTTGAGACCAGCCTGGGCAACTTGGTGAGACCTTGTCTCTGCAATCAATCAATCAATCAATCTATCAATCAATATGGGCTGGGCGTGGTGGTGCATGCCTGTAGTTCCACCTACTTGGAAGCTGAGGAGGAAGGATCGCCTGAGCCCAGCAGGGTGAAGCTGTGGTGGCTGTGAGCATGACACTGCACTCCAGCCTGGGTGACAAGATGAGACTCTGACTCATCTGACCAGGTTCCAAGGAATCTGGTGACCCTGAGCCACTAAATTTTGCTGAACCTCCTTTCCCAGTAGAAGTAGCTTTCCACTCTTAGCTGAAGAAATTAGTCTCTGCTGATCTTCAGGTATTAGTTTCCAAGAAAGAACTATTTCCACAAGGGACAAGCAGCGGTTTCATTGAACTGAAAGTTAAGACTGCTCCTGGGTATTTTGGGCTTTTCTTGCCAGTGAATCAACAGGCAATGAAGAGGATTATCATACTGCCTGGGGTGATTAATCCTGACTACCAATGGAAGAATGGAGGACATCTTGATAATCTCATATCCTGTGATTAAAATCAATAGCACAACTACTATAACTAAATCAAGGAAGGACTGCTAATGAGCCACACCAGGAACAAAGATGAAGTTGTGTACTGGCTTCACATGATAAGTACCAGGCTTTTTTTTTTTTTTTTTTTGAGTTGGAGTCTCACTCTGTCACCTAGGCTGGAGGGCAGTGGAACACCCATGGCCACCCTAGTGTTGACTTGCTGGGCTCCGGCGATCCTTCTGCCTCAGCCTTCCAAGTAGCTGAAGCTACAGGCGTGTGCTACCATACCCGGCTAATTTTTTTTTTTTTTTTTTTAGAGACGAGACGAGGTCTCATCAAGTTGCCCCGTCTGGTCTCAAACCCGCGGGCTCAGACAATTCACTTGCCTCGGCCTCCCAAAGTGTTGGGATTACAGGCTAATTTTTTATTTATTGTAGAGACGAACTCTTGCCAAGTTGCCCGGGCTGGTCTCGAACCTGCAGGCTCAGGCGATCCACTCACCTCGGCCTCCCAAAGTGCTGGGATTATAGGCTGAGCTACCGAGCCCAGTCAGTACCATGTTTTTAAGGTATTTTTGGAGTCCATCAACCCCAGGATTGACCAAACTTGCGGCTGATTCTGCCCAATTCCAATCCCAGAGTCTGGCAGTCCCCAGGCTTCAGACACCCTCAGTGCCTTTGGTTTTTGATCCCACTTATAGACCACAGAAATGTTTAGCTTGCTCTGAGCCTTTGTCTTTTTTGGATTTATCTTATAATATTTTATCTATATTGCTCTGTAATTTAAAGGTGTGGGAAAGTGTATCAAAGGGTTTTACTCTGTGCCATCTTTTTAAGAAAACTTTTTTTTCTTTGACTCAGAGTCTCACTCTTTTGCCCAAGCTGGAGTGCAGTGGCACAATCATGGTCACCAAAGCCTCGACCTGCTAGGTTCAGGCAATCCTTCCACCTCAGTCTTCCAAGTTGCTGGAACTACAGATTTTTAAATTTACTGTAGAGACGAGGTCTCGCCAAGTTGCCCAGACGGGTCTCGAATCCCTGGGCTCAGGCAATTCTCTTACCTCCGCCTCCCAAAGAGCTGGGATTACAGGAGTGAGTCATCATGCCCAGCCAAGAAAACTTTCTATTAAAGTATAACATACACTCACTGAATTTTCACAAAGTGTAAATTTGCAACCGGCACCCAGATTAAGAAACAGTACATCACTAACACCCAGGAAGTTCCCATCACAAACCACCCCAACAATTATCCTGACTTCTAACAGTATAGGTTAGTTTTGCCTCATAAATGAAACTAAATTTGACCTGCGAAGACCTCGTATTCACATACTTGAGTTCTTACATTATAAATTGTAACCTAGGCTGTGCGGTGGCTCACTCCTAGCATTTTGGGAAACTAGCCTGGGCAACCTGACGACACCTCGTCTCTACAATAAATGAAAAAATTAGCCAGGCATGGTGGCACACGCCTGTAGTCCCAGTTACTTGGGAGGCTGAGGTGGAAGGATCGCCTGAGCCTTGGAGTTCGAGGCTGCGGTGAGCCCCGATCGTGGCGCTGCACTCCGACTCAAAAACAAAACCAAACCAAAAAACCCAACCCAACCAAAAACGTCTGCGCGGTCTTAGGTGAATCTGGCCAGGGCTTCAGCTTCAAAGGATCAGCTGAGGCCAAGGCCAGGCAGGCCCTGCCCTACCTCTCTCTAGGTCACAGCTCCGCCGGGCAGGGGCCCAGGGAGGGGGTGCACCACTGCTCCCGTGACCGAGGGCCAAAGACGGGGTTCGCCCAGGATCACCAGTGAACTCAAGGTCTTCCCCCCGACCGCGCCACAGTAAGCATTTTTAAGAGCGGAAGAGGGGAGGGAGTACTCTCCTTGGCGCTGGGGCCACCTCCCTCGCCAGCGCGCGGCGCGGTTTGACGCTGCCCGGCGCGCACAGACTTTGGAGGCCCCGCCTAGGCCACCCGGGGAAAAGGCCGGCCCACGCCCCGCCCCGCCCCATTTAAGAGCTCTCGCAGAGCGCCGAGGCGGTTCCTGGGCAACAAGTCCCGCTGATCCCTCGTGCGGTCTTCTCACTCGCTTCTCGAGCTCCCTACACCGCCCCTCCCTAAGCCCGTCCCGGCAAGGGCTGCGCCATGCCCGGCCCCGGGTCGCCAGGCCCCCGGCCGCCCGCTTCCCCGAGGGCTCGGGTCCAGCCTCCGCGCTCGGGCCGCCCACCCGCGCCCCTCTCTCCCGGACCCCCGCGCCGCCCTGCGCACCCCGGCACGCCGCGCTCTCCCGGACGCCTAGAGTCCTCCTTCTCCGTCGAGGCCATCCTGGCGAGGCCCGACCTCCACACGCCCGCAGCCCCCCAGCCGGCAGCCTCCGTCTGTGCCTACCGGGCTCTCTGGGCCGCTCCCTCCCGGTCTCCCGCCCGGGTTCTGCCGTGGGCGTGCCCGGCGACTTGGCTGCCTGGCTGCCTGGACATGGGTCTGCATCCGCTGTGCCCCCAGCTCCTCGCGCCGGGCCTGTGCGTGGTTCACTTCTGCTGCCTCCGGGGCCCCGGCGTCACAGGTACGGCGTGCCCCGCGCCACGTGCGGGAGAGCGGGCGGGGGTGGAGTGTGAGGCCGACGTAGCTGGCATCAGCGTGAAGGAGAAGCCGCTGGGTTTGAGAACCGCTCACGGTTGGCGTGAGAAGGGACTTTACGGCCGTCGACCTTGCTCTTGAAACCGAGGACCAAGAAGTGGGAAGTGCAGGGGGTCAGAGGCGGGGGTCTCAAGCAGAGCTGGGGCAGCAGGGAGACCCAGCCCCGCTCCCAGCCTCCAGCTTTCAATCCCTCCGGCACCTCCTTGGGGTAACTACTCCAAAGCAGCTCTCGTTCCGAACCCACAGCCCTGTCTTTTTTGGGGGAAAGGTGGACGCTAGGAGCGGGCCGATGCCCAGACCCCATTGCCGCCTCCACTGCTCACTTGAGCGCTCGGAGCCTGGGTGCTTGTGGCGCTCTCAGATGGTGCTTAAACTCTCGACCCTTAAATTTCGAGAGAATGTTTAACTGTTGCTGTAACTTTCCCCTCTAGTATTAACATTCACCTACGCAGGCTCACGTCTATAATCCCAGCACTCTGGGAGGCAGAGGCAAGAGGATTGATTGCCTGAGCCCACGGGTTCGAGACCAGTCTGGGCAACTTGGTGAGACCTTGTCTCTACAATAAATCAAAAAAAGATTCGCCAGCCTGGTGGTGCGCGCCTGTGGTTCCAGCTACTTGGAAGGCTGAGGCAGAAGGATCGCCTGAGCCCAGCAGGTCGAGGCTGCAGTGGCCGTGATCATGCCACTGCACTCCAACCTGGGTGACAGAGTGAGACCCAAACTGAAAAAAAAAAAAAATAATCCACCTATGCGAACTTTGCCATTTTGGGTTGCCTGGTTCTTGCTTCTTGTCCCCATAAGGAAAAAAGGAACAGTTTAGTCCAAACCTTATCAACCCATACCAAGATCGCAGTAAGACAATCTTACCGAGTTCTCACTACGGGGACTCCCCCCATCTGCATTTCATAACCCCTTTCAGCAATGCATTAACCACTGGACACCCAATCTCAATTAAATCCATACCACTGCATCTGGCACCATCTTGCATCACTCCAAGTCACCTTTCTTAAGTCTCCATATACCTGAGGTCTGAATCGCAGCTTACTATTCTATGCTACAGTTGTTTCATTTTCTTTCATTCTTTTTCTTTAATTTGGATTTTCTCTCTGTCGCCCAGGCTGGAGTGCAGTGGCACGCTCATGGCCACTGCAGCCTCGACTCACTGGGCTCAGGCAATCCTTCCACCTCAGCCTTCCTGGTAGCTGGAACTACAGGTGTGTAACACCATTCCTAGCTAATTTTTTTGATTTATTGCAGAGATCAGGTCTCACCAAGTTGCCCAGGCTGGTCTTGAACCCTTGGTCTCAGGCAATCTCCTTGCCTTGGCCTCCCAAAGTGCTGGGATTACAGGCTTGAGACACCGTGCACGGCCTAGTTGTTTCATTTTCAAGTTAGTTTTTGTGTGGGTATTACATCCACCAGTCCAAATATCAAAATGTATACTAAGATATATGGAGAAGAGTTTTCTCTCTGTCTCCTGTCTCATAGTACCTACTTCCTGAGGTACATAATGTATGTTTAATGCCTGATATAGATACATACATACATATCTATTCTTTCCTTCATTTCCCCATGCATACCATACTCATTGCTCTGTACCTTACTCTTTTTCACTTGACTATATATCTTGGAAATTTTTCCAATCCATAAAGAGCTTCTTTTTTTTTTTTTTTTTTTTTTTGAGTTGGGGTCTCACTCTGTTGCCCAGGCTGGAGTACGGTGGCACACTTGTGGCCACTGCAGGCTCGACCTGCTGGGCTCAGGTGATCTTTCTGCCTCAGCCTTCCAAGTAGCTGGAACCATAGGGGCACACCACCACGCCTGGCTAATTTTTGTTTTTGATTTGTAGAAATGAGGTCTCGTCAAGTTGCTCAGGCTGGTCTCCAACCCCTGGACTCAGTCAATCCTCTTGCCTCTGCCTCTCAAAGTGCTGGGATTACAGGCGTGAGTCACCATGCCTGGCAAGAGCTTCTTTTATGACCACATAGTCATCTATTGTAAGAGTATATCATAATTTATTTAATCAGGCCCTATTGATTGTTTTTAATCACTTGCTATTATACACAGTGCTGCAATGAATAACCCTGTACACAGGATTTTCTAGTATGGCTGGGATTGCTGGTTAAGGGGTATAATGTTCAAGCAGTTTTGTCAGATTGCCCTCCATGGAGATTGTACCCACTTTCCCCTCTCACCAACTATGTGTAAGAGTGTTCCCTTTTCCCACATTCTCACCAACCCAGTGTGTTACTCAATTTATGAAATTTAGCTAATTTGACAGAAGAAAAACAGTATCTCTGTATTGGTTCAATGTGTACTTATTGCTCTAATATAAATGAGATTGAACATCTTTTAATATGTTTAAGAACCATTTGTATTTCCTCTTCTGTGAACTGTCTATTCATATACTTTGCCCATTTTTCTAGTTGGTCATTTAAAGTAATCCGTTTGTAGAAGCTCTTTTATATTGGGGAAATTAGCCCTTTGACTGTAATGAGTCGCCATTTTTTTCTCAGTTTATTGGTCTTTTGACTTTGATTATGGTGTGTGTGTGTGTTTTGTCATGTAGAAACATTTAAAAATTTTTATTTGAATGTATCAATCTTTTTATAAATGAATTATACATCTTATATCATGCTTGGATATAACTCCACTCCAAGGTCATAAAATAATTATTTCCTGGTTTCTTCTATATTTATGTGGGTTTGCTTTTTTACATTTAAGTATTTGCTCCATTGGACATTTTTTGTGGTGCAAGGTATGAAATGGATCCAGCTTAATTTTTCCCAGATCTGGAACTAATCTAGCTAGAAATGATCTCTCTTCCCCATTGCATGATCTCTTGTGTTATAATTTTTATAATGACCATTGACTTTCTCTTGGTGTGTGCCTGGCATAGTGCTAAGCACCTCATAAGTAAAATCTCAGGGAGTAGGGATTATTAGCACCATTTTACATATGAGGAAATACAGGTTCACGGCGTAATATTGACTTGCCCAAGGTCCTGCAGCAGAGCTAGGATTCCAACCAGAGTGCTTAAGGAACACATATTATAGCCTTATTTCTTCTCCAAGGGTCAAACAACTTCTGATTCTGAAACAAGGCAGGAGAGACTAAGTACTCCAGGCTGTAAGCCTGTTGGACCTTTCTTGTTTGTTTGTTTGTTTTGGTCCTACCTCGGGCAACCATGTGGTAAGCCTGGTGCGCTCAGTGGTTGGAGTTCTGGGCAGCTGGGACCCCAGCTCCGCTCCCTTAATTGAAGTAGTCTGTTTGCCAGCCCTGTAGCCTACCAAGGCTAGTGGGGGCTAGCTACTGTACCCATAGCCTTACCCTTGCTGTTGTTCATTGCCCAGAACACTTTCTGCCCAAACAGATAGCCCCAATGGCTTACTCCCTCATCTTCATTGAGCAATGACTCGGGCACTACCTCTAGTTGTTGAATATCCACTGGCCCAAGGCTTGGTGAGCCAAAAATAGTACTTTTGTGTCCCTTAGAAAAGGGCATCCCTTCCTCCAGGCAGACACAGCACCTTGTAACGGGGCAAGAATTGGCCTGCAGAGGGGTGGGCACAATTTCAGACCGCACTCACCCTGTTCTCAGCTGGGTATCTATATGTGGGGCACAAACTGTTCAAATGTCACCATAGTGAGGTGGCCACCCTTTCTAAAGATGCAAACTCCCCACCCCCATACACACTCACCCTGTCCCTTTTCCCTGCTTTTTTTCTCCTTTACACTTAACTGCTATCTGACACGCTAAATATTTTATTTATTTACCTTGTTACTTGTCTGTTAACCCCACAGATGCCCAACCCCACCCAAATCCCCACTACTGCATCTGGGACTGTGCCTGTCGCTCCAAGTCACCACTTCTCAGATGTAAGCTCTGTAAAGACAGAGATTTTGTTTTGTCCTGAAACCATGCCTGACACATTCAAATGTATTTATTGGCTAGTTGGTGGCTCATGCCTGTAATCCCAGCACTTTGGGAGGCTGAGGCGAGAGGATTGCCTGAGTTCAGTGGTTTGAGACTAGCCTAGGCAAGTTGGCAAGACCTTGTCTCTACAATAAATTAAAAAAAAAAATTAGCCAGGGATGGTTGTCACACATCTGTAGTTCCAGCTACTTGGAAGGCTGAGGCAGAAGGATTGCCTGAGCCGAGCAGGTCAAGGCTGTGGTATGAGCATGCCACTGCACTCCAGCCTGGGCAACAGAGTGAGACTCCGCCTCAAAAAAATGTATGTATTGAATGGATGAAAAAGGATGCAGTCAAGAAGAGGAGAGGAAGGCAAGGAGAAGGGAGGTTTGGCAACTCCTACCATGGGCCAGAAATTAAGCCACTTGACTGGAGAGTAGTGGAGGCAGAGTCTCCTAGCATTGTCCCTTCTCTTTTGTTTGGTTCCTGTTATTTCCATATAGTCTCTGCCCACTCTGCCTTCTTGCCCCCTTGCCTGACCAAGGGGAAGGCAGAACAGTGGAGCTGGTGTGTGTTCTCTCTCTGCCAAGATGGGTGGGCAGGTGGCCGTTGGTTAACCTTCCTGTTGCTGGTTGCTCTTCAGGCTTGGAGCTGGCGCACTGCCCAGGCCTCTGGGCCTCCCCAGACTGGGCCCCCTTGGAGGACCTTCAGGACACTGACAGACACCCAAAGAGGATCCGAACTATGTTCAACTTGGAGCAGCTGGAAGAGTTGGAGAAAGTGTTTGCAAAACAGCATAATCTGGTGGGGAAGAAGAGAGCCCAGCTGGCAGCCCAGCTCAACCTTACAGAGAACCAGGTGGAATCAGGGAGGCCTGGGCTGCACCTGGGGATAGACACTACCTCTGCAAGGCCCTAAGTGGGGGGGTGGGAGGAAGACACATTCCCTCTTCTTCTGTGCCAGGCTGTGGGGGAGACAGGCCCTAACTTTTTGCATACTCAATATAATAATGAGAAAAATAGTCCCATTTGAAGTTGCATGATGGGAACAACGTAACCATGTTAATTTAGTTTATTAGTCTAGAAATCTAGAAGAAAGTATTTCCATACTAAGGAGCTGTCAGTGAAATTAAGTAGAGATACTCAAGAGACTAAGTATTTAAAAAAATAATCCCAGGTCCCTTGACCCCCCCCACACTTTCCTCCAGCTATTGTACCATTTCTCTGCTCCGTTCACAGGCAGACTTCTTAAGAACTCACTACCTCTCCTTTCTCTGTGTTCTCACCTCCCACTCATTCCTTCACTCATTCCAATATGACTTGTGTTTTCCTACCATCACATCAACACTTCTCAGCATGGTCTCCATTAACCTCTATGTTGTCACAGGTGCTTTTCTTTCCTCCACTTATTCCACCTCTCAGCGGCTCTCATCTCTGCACAGGTAACTGCTCCTTTCCTGACTGCACCGCACTCTTCCCATGGCTTCCAGACCCCATGCTCTCTTCATTTACCTACCAGCTCTCTGGTCACTCTGTCTCCTTGGTGGACTACTCTACTCTTCCCTTTGGGACCTCAAGCTCTCTCAGCTGGTTTCATCTATTTCCATGGTTTAAAATACCCTCTATAAGCTGATGGCTCCCCCATTTGTACCCTCAGCCCAACCTTCTTTTCTGATTTACACCTCTACCTACCTTTTTGATGTTTCCATTTAGATGTTTTGTGGCAGGCAGCTTAAACCTAACAAGTTTAAACCTCAATTCCTGACTTTTTTCCTCCTCAGATCTGTTCCTTTCCCATTCATGGCCCTACTGTCTACCCAGTTGCTCAAAACACCTAGCCATCCCAGATTCCAACTTCTCCCCCACTTCCAGCCATCAGTAAGCCTTGTTGCTTCTACCTCCAAAATACAGCTGGAGCAGCTTCATTTTTCTCCATCACCCCTAGCTCATGGCCCCAGCTCTCACTGGGCTGCTACAGTGGCCTCTCCACTGTCTCCCTGCTTCTGCTGCCATCCATTCCTCACACAGCAGCCAGGTGTGCAGTACACTAAAGATGTAAACAGGGCCAGGCTCGGTGACTCAGTCTGTAATCCCAGCACTTTGGGAGGCTGAGGCAAGTGGATTGCCTGAGCCTGCAGGTTCGAGACCAGCCCGGGCAACTTGGCGAGACCTCGTCTCTACAATAAATAAAAAAATTAGCTGGGCATGGTGGCATGCACCTATTAGTCCCAGCTA
>CAUYQG010079868.1:0-38984 GCA_963574415.1 Tarsius wallacei
CTATTAATAACTTCTAAGCATATATTCAGAAAAATTATTATATTTTAGCTTAAAATACTCATTCCTAAATAGTGTAATAGTATTAACTAAGTTTATTTAGTATAAATAATCAAGCTGTATATAAATAAATACTCTAGGATATTCTGTATCTGTGTGTTTATTTAATTTTCTATAAAACACCTTCCCACATTTGGAAATATCTATTCTAAAACATGTTCCCTGGGTTGGTGCAATTATTATATGAATTTTGCGAATATGAAGACTCTAGGCAATATGGAATCCTCACTGTCTCATCTGGAATCATCAAAATTTCAGACATCCTAAGCAGCTACCACTTACCCAATCCCAATTACATATATAGTTATCTGTAAATGGCCAGCATTGGTGTGGGTGTGTCTTGAGGCAGAAGTAGACAAGAGGCAATAATAACTAGGCAAATAATCACATTGCCCTGGAGAAAGGGAAGGATTTAAGAGCTAGAAAACTGTGATAAGAAAGTGGATGTTTTTTAAAAGTGTGGGATTAGGGTTAATCCAATGGATGAAATAGAGAGAAGGAATTGTCATTCTTCTTGAATCATTATTGTATTCCAAATAAACAATATTATACTTATTTTTCACTAAACTATTATTTAAATAGTCACTTTGCCTCCTAAGTTAGCTATATTTACTTAATCAGTGAAGAAATTAATTCAAATAATTTATCTACCAAATTTGCCTAAATCCTTTAAGGCAATTCTAATTTTTAATGAAATACTACTGTGGAAATAAAAATAAAAGCACTTGACTTTTAGTATAGATAGAAAGGTCCCACTTTACACAGACCAAAAAAGGGGAGGAGGGTATCATTTTCCATCAGCAATCTATTCTATTTTCATTGTGAATGGAGCTCTTATAAACAACTTGATGATTTTGTGTGAGTCAGAAGTTGTGTTTGATTTTTAAAACAAATCAAGTAGGCAGGTATTTTCTGATTATACTTTTACTACAACCTAGTATGTTGGGGATTTTTTTTTTTTAAGATCAGTAATTGGAAATAAAGAAATTGATTACAGCTATATCCAGGTTTTTATAGCCTTTTAAAAATACCACCATCATATTTTTAATTGAATGACTAAATCAATCAATAGTATACCAAAGGCTACAGAATCTCGTTGGATTCTCCAAACTCTTTCCACCAGTGAGTTATGTTAATATGAAATACCGAAATGTCCATTTTGCCTGTTCAGGAAATATATCTACCAAAAGTTAAAGTTGTCAAAGAAAAGTTCTGCCACTTTTTATATGCCTGATACTCTCTGAATTTGGAAGTTCCGGGCAAGCGATAACATTGGATGTTTGATTTCTTGGTTTACTTAAAGTGTGCTGGCCTACGAGTAAGGTAGAGAGGTGGTTATGTGTTTTTGGTTTACCAGACCACCATTACATTTTATTATATATTTCATTTAGACTCAATTACTATATACTATTGTTCCCATATTCTTAAGGTAGGGAAAAAAGAAAGTAAAGCATTTAAACTAATATAGAAAAAGAATGGCGACTCCATGATATAATACAAAATACATACAAATTAATATTCTTAATATTTGGCAAAAACTCACTCCAGGTTATTTTTATCTCTTTCCAAGAATGCCCATTATTTAATTAGTAAGAAATGCTAAAACACTTCAGAAGTTCTAACTATAAATAACATTTTGTCTCATAAACTGACCTAGTGATATTAAATTGGTACAAAGCTCAAAATCAGTATTTAACATTTAATGGAACGAACAAACTAATTCTGCAATTTAACTCAACATTTGCAGTAAGATGACTTGTACCCTAATGGCTTATAATTAATTTTTCTGAAAATCATATTTATGATAGTCTGCAGATTCAGGGCTTTATCTAATACATAATGTTCATTTTGAGCCTTTAATTGCATTTAAATTAAAATTGGCTTAGCAGGAAGATGAATTGTGGGAATGCATCAAACCACCCAGCATGTCCTGAAGATGTGAGCCTGAAAATGCAATTTGGTGGAGATGTGCAGAATCATTTGGAGTTCATTAATTTTTATTGCACAGGTAGTTTTACTAAAGTAGGTTATTTTCTTTGAAATTTATATTTATGTTTATGTCAATAGCTGAATATTGTATTAGCCCTTACATCTATTAGAGTTTATTAACCTGGCCTAATGGAGGTTGTTCATATTGAGAAGATAGATAATTTGTGTTTGCCCCTCATTCTGATTTGGTGAGACGGATACTGTAAGAATGCATTTGTAGGGGGTGAGGGGGAAAGGAACCGAGTCTCTGTGGAGGAAGTCAAACAAGTGTCTATTCAGCTTTCAGAGTAAGCACTCTGGAAGACCCAAATGAGGGCTCCTCTGAGAAGACATTCTTACTGCTGCACTTCTAAGGCCTTCCAGGCTGCATAATCTCTTTTTTTTTATATGACTAAGGTTCTGACCTGGTCATCACAACGGAGGCTTATTGATGTGTAACTCCGTTTAGTGGTTTCATGTGCCTGGGCTTTGTCCAGCCAGCTTGTGATTCCTTAACTTGCAGATGCTGCCGAGGTTATCCAATTTAATTATAATGTCACTTTACAATTATAAGGGAAAAGAGGTTTTTGCATTGTCTAATGAATACAAATTGTCCGCAATTTGAAAATACAAAGAAATAAAAATTAACATTTGTCCTCTTTGC
Organism: Tarsius wallacei; assembly: GCA_963574415.1. Classification (NCBI taxonomy): domain Eukaryota; kingdom Metazoa; phylum Chordata; class Mammalia; order Primates; family Tarsiidae; genus Tarsius; species Tarsius wallacei. The sequence goes on from CAUYQG010079868.1 coordinate 2,690, forward strand.
CAGAGAATTTACATTTGTGCAACTGATACTAATAAGTAAAATAATTCCATTACCTAAATTCATTAAACACATGTGCTTTTTATTTTGGAGATTGTATATCATTCTTATTAATAAAATGATATTGTTAGCATTTGCCATTCTGGGCTCATTTTTCCCCCTTTGCAGACAATGTAATTAGAGGTGGAAAAAGCTTCAGGATGAGCAAATGCCTTCTATAGAAATGAATTGTATAATTGTGGTAATGATTTTCCCTAAAACTCTTCCTGCCAACTGCAACATTTTTCACCTCACCAGGTTTTTTTTTTTTAAACATGTGTGTGTTCCTGTGCATGCACGTGTTTGTGTGCTGTCTTATTTCACGAAAATGTGGAAATAGTTCTCCATTCTGACAGTCTGTTACAAGTTCCTAGTTTGAGGCCGAGAGATGATAAAAGCCCATATTCATTTAATATTCGCCAATCAGAACTTGACAGAGGTATTGCTTATTTTCTCATTTCATCACTGAAGCATGCTGTTGTAGTTTAGTCCCTAATTACTCTCAGACTGAGACGCTCCAAATATCCCTATGGTGGTAATATTTTCCTGCCTGGGTGAGTCATTACGTTGTTTGGCAGACTGAAACCACCAGCCTTCCGTTGTTGGAACACTACCCCTTGTGTAGCGCCACATCCTCCCCTCAGTACTGTCTGCTCCACGACTTTGGTCCCGCTGCGACATTTCAAGCTATCCTGTACGCAATCACATTTGCCTGCCTTCTCCCTGACTGATTGGACCGCTGCCAGTTCCCTCTTCAGGGCCAAGGACAGGAGAATGGGGGGTATCTGAATAGAACTGCTTAATGATCTAATGGACCAGTGCCTCTCTCCCGCTGAGAGAGAGGGCTTATTTGTTTGCTGGTTACAGGAAAGGTCAGGGAAATCCTTTTCAACAAAGGCTGTGACAGTGAGAATTCGCAATACCATACATTACTGGTGTTTGAATAACTTAATACCTTGGGTGTGCCCCACCCCCGCAACAACAAAACCAAACACTTTTTGGTCTTTCTTTCATTTTCAATATCCTCCAGATGGCAGAAAATGGAAGTGATGAAGCTTGGGTTCACACAATAGTTTACACCAAATGCCAAATATCAGGAAGCTTCACAGGTATTCAGTTCTGCAGAGTGTGATGAAATTTGGAAATAGCTAGCATTTTCTATAGGGACTGTTGTATAATTATTTACATTATTATCATACTACATAAACTTAATATACTATATATATATTTACATGCACATACACACACATGCACACACCTTCAGGGATAGAGGATTACACAACATTTTATTTAGCGGATCTTGAAATTTTGTCACTTTCGGTTTAGAGGTACATTTCTTAAATAATATTCCCAGATGATCTTTTCATCTGTTTGTACCTCATGAAAATAACCACAAATAAGTATTTACCACAATATACTGGGAAGTTTTGGATAAAAGCTTTTTAAAGAAGTTTAAATAAAGAAATAACTGCAGTGGCCTAAAATTGCATTAACAGTGCTTGAGTTACAACGCTAAGGTTAACATTCTAAGAAAAAGTTTTCATCTATACGTATCTAGCATTGTTCTTCATATCCTTGGTAAACAGTGCTAAGAAATATGAATGGTTTCTTAGGTGGAGAAGGATCGTTGAAAATTATAAAAACAGAAAACCTACTGAAAGGGAAAAATCACAAACTTGGATAAACCCACTATCCCACTGGGAGAAATTAACTGACTCGAAGTTAGATTAAGCGATGGAGTATCCAGTGGCTACCAGTGCCTAGTTCTATTGAGATGTTTATTTAAACAAATAAATCATCAAACAATAGTTTGAAGGAAGTTTTTTTCCCCTCCTTTTGCTTTTTTATATTTCCTGAGAAAGGAATGGAGAAGGCAGGAGAGGTTTGTCCCTCTATGTCACGGTTCACCTGCCCTGGAGGTGGAGTGTGGGGAGCCTTGCAGTCTGCTCACTCAACTGTATTTGACTAGGGCCGTCAGCCCCTCAGCTTTCACGAGCGTTGAATATGTCAAAAAATCTCTCAGAGAAAGTGTAAATTTTAACTGGGCTGTTTCTGGTTCATATTTAATGCTGTTTAAAAAGCTTCAAGCATGTTGATATCCAAGAGGCCCTCAAATATGTGGGCTGTGAGGTTCCGCAAAATTGTGGGTGGATTTGTGATTTCAAGCAATTAGGGTATGAGACAGTTGGTACAGATAATTTCTAGATCTCATAGAAGGTTAGAATTGTTCATAAAGCAACCTGAAATTAACCCTTTCTTCAAACAGGCCGTCTGTGCCTGGAGTATGATTTTTCTACTGGATGTACCACTTTAAAGGAGCAACTCTTCTGGCAAGCGGAACCACTCTTTTCCTTTAGAAGATTCCATGTTTGTTGCTTAATTTTTAAAATGGGCTGCGAAATGCTTTATAAGAACACGTTATTACCGTGATTAACATGGTGGTCAGTATTTTCTGTAAGTCTGTCTTCTCCATGCATGTTAAAAGGCAAACACTCAGCTGGCTGTGGAGCTAGGGGAAGTAGTTGTCTTATTCCCCTTGTGAGAAGTCCTTGCCCCGTAGGAAGAAGGTCTCTTTAGCACCCACACCTCCTGCTCTAATGCCATGGGTGGGTGACGTATAGAGAGTCATTGCCTTCATGCCATTGGAATGCTCCAGTTTATTTTCGCTTTTACTACTACAAGAATAAAGAAAGAAATGTAGCCATAAACTGTATGGAAATGTGACCTTCCGGTGCTTGAACTTATTATTTTCTCAAGCTAGCAACTAGAGAATGAAGGGTGCTATATCCATGTGTGCCCGTCTCACCCCTGGTTGGAGGTTAGAGATAGTAAATGACTTTTTTAGAAGGGACTTGGATGCCTCTGGTTTATACCCTGTGGTTGTCTGAAAAAGTAGCCCTGGTCTGCTTCTCAGCGAGTAGCCTCAAACTGTAAAGTGCATGGCATCTTTAAAAAGTGTGGGCTAAAGGAGAGCTGTGTAATCCTTGGTGCCAGTTTTTTTGCATAAAGTTATTTGCAAAAAAATAATGGGGGATTTCCTCTGAGGAAAGAGGGGATGGGGGCAAAGAATTGATAAAGATGAGTAGAGAAGAAGACAGACCCTCACATATTGAAGAACAGATTCTGTAGTCGTAGTAGCTGGCAGAAATGTTAAGTGCTTTTCACAGTCAACATTCAAACAGATTATCAGATGGCATATTTCACCCTGTTGTTACTTTAAATGAAGTGACCATGAAATCAACAAATCTGCTGTCAGGTGCCTGTCACTAAGATAGTTCTTTCTGTCACACAATGCCTCACATAGCAGGTAATGTGTTTTTAAGAATCAGTCCTGTGTCACCTCATCAAGTCCTTGTTAAAAAGATGAAATAAGACGGATGGTGTTGTCTACCATGGAGTTGACTGAAATTCAGTAGAATGAAATGTATGGTTCACAAAAATGCTTCAAAGAGAACAACCTTGGTACAAAGAAAGAACAGGATCTCTGAATATCTTCTTACAGGTATTTGCTTCTGTCTTTAGGATCACTGTGCACCTGTAGTTAATTCTAGAATTCAAACCAGTTAGTCTAGATTTTGGAGCCAGTGATAGGCAATTTAGGTATATGCCATCTAGTATATGATTCTGCAGCATGAAAACACAAAACTGACTTTAGAATCTCTAGGACATGCTTACTTTCCTTCTGTAAAGAGAGATATTAATTTGTTGAGCTACAGAGAGTGTCTCAGAGTATTTTTTGAGTTCTGTGGCTGCATTAGGGGATATCTCCTGAATTTTTGTTGTTGTGCTGTCTCAGCTGTCCTTTGAAAGATGCTCTCAGTATTTTGAAATAATAATGAAAAAAGAGAAAAATCAGAAATCCAAATACAAACTAGATAGATACATACACATATTAAAAACCATATAAACAATGCAGTAAGTACCCATGTCTCAGTTTGGTATATTGATTGACTATGGTTTTGTTCAATCAAAAGCCTTATTTATAAAATAATACATTTATGAGTAAGTTTGATATGGTATGTTAGTATATTAGTGGATATAGGTATTATTTTCTCTTCGTAACACAACAGTACCAGGTATATATTAGGTACAACATTGAACCTACATAACCAATGACTGCTTTTTTTTTTTTTTTTTTTGAGTCAGAGCCTCACTCTGTCACCCAGGCTAGAGTGTAGTGGCACACTCACAGACACCCCAGAGTCAACCCACTGGGCTCAGGCGATCCTTCCACCTCAGCCTTCCAAGGAGTTGGAACTAGAGGCGTGCACTACCACGCCTGGCTAATTTTTTGATATATTGTAGAGACGAGGCCTTGCCAAGTTGCCCAGGCTGGTCTTAAACCCCTGGGCTCAGCCAGTCCTCTCGCTTCAGCCTCCCAAAGTGCTGAGATTACAGGCTTGAACCACCACGCCTGGCCTACCAAACACTTCCAACCATAATCACTGATGCCATAGTACAGTAGGTCTTTTCAATCCGAGTTTGTATCATCTAGACTTAGTTCATATAGCTGGCAAATAATTCAATTGTAAATCTTGTTATAGCATTAAAGTTGAAATGCCAGAGTGTGGATTGAAGTACAAGGGTCTCCCTGTCCATGCATGCACGTATCCATCCTATCCATCCAACTCTTACCAAGTATTTATTATGAAACCAGACCATATTTGTACATTTCAAAAATAAAAATCAGTGCCCTCTTTCCAGAAATTCAGTCTGGTGGTAGAGACAAGCAAATGATTACTAATACCTATGGATGAGTACTACACGTGTAACTTGGCCTGAGAAAGATAGGGAAGACTTGATGACCAGAGTAATCTTTGGGATGCATCTTTAAGACTGAGCAGGAATTTATCAAGAAGAGAGTAAAGGGACTGAATGCATGTCAGGGCATGGAGGAGGAAATGGGTGTGGTTTGTTTAGGGGAGGATTGAATAATTTTGTTTGGACTATATCACAAGGAAGATGATGTTCCAAAGACCTCATTTCTGAGTGGTCTAGAAGGGGAGACTGCCTTAGCAAAACATTAAATCATTTGATGTGTTGATATACAGCAGTCAGAGCTTTGGTCACATTTTAACATGCATGTCTTATGGGAAAATATTGAACTGACAGCAAATCAACCAAAGTTCTTTTAAAAATAAGAACAGTCTCAAGAGAATTGCTATAATTATTACTTATTGTTAATATTGCTGTTACTGGTTTTTTTTTTTTTTTCCATTTATGTTTTGTATGTTAGCACTGATCCTTTTTCTCAGTTACCTCTAGACTTCCAAAGATGAATTTCTAGATGTTCTTTCCCAGGTTGCATTTGTAATGAGACTTGCAGCTTTCTTCACACTTCCTTACAGCTTGGTTGATAAAAATCACAATTTTGGGGTGTGTGTAATTTCAGCTAGATAATCACACCTGTGGGCTCTTGTAACAGGAGTAATATTTTTTATATATCTATTTTCCAATTTAAAAAATTGCAACATTGAATTGGCATTTTACTGCTTACAGGTCTTGACCAGAGAAATGTCATTTGTAGTTTTAAATTACTGGATCATGTCTTTAGTATTATTTTTGGTACATATTACATGTTATGGAATAGGTTGACAAGTATATTTCCTTATGTTTGTGGTTATTGATTCTTACAGCCTTTGAACTGAAAATCTGTGCTTGAATGTATGTGGAATAATTAGCATATTAGCATTTTTCTCAGATGTTATGAGGACAATTGGAACAGAATCAGATGGAAAACAAATGCCATATATATGTATATATATAAAGCTACATATATGGAGGAATAGAGTAAGCCATTTATAGTTTTATTAATTATATACATATATATATATGTGTAAAGACCAATGATAGGAAATTATAGCCTCACATGTATATATATACATATATTATATATATATATATATATAGGATCATGGTGGTTGTTCCTTTAATTACAGCATCCATTTAGAATATTCTAGTATCTTAAAGTGTTTATTGTGGATTGTGGAACTTGCTTTTCCTGTCCTGAAATGAGCTCATGAAAATGCATGAATGCTCTTGTCATTCGAGGTGGCAGGGGGTGTTTTTGGCAGTACAATAAGTTTTTCCCTATAAAGAATAGCTAGGATGTAGCAGTGAAGTGTCAGAATGCATGGAGATCAGATTAAATGTGTTTGAATTAGTATCTCTATGGGTTTTATATCTCAAAGTCAAAATAGTCATTCTCATCAGATAAAAATATTCTTGACTGGAGAAACTCTGATCCAGAAACAATCTATCATTTGAATCCCCTGATTGTAATATGAATGGATATTCAAGTTCTGACACACTGAGAGTTAATGCTGTATCCCAGTGGTTTATTGAATCACAGTGCCATCTAAAGCGATCCTCTAAGAGGAAAACCAGTCAGAATAAGTATTTAGATACCAACTACCAGGGCATCTCGCTGTAGTATAATTCCCAATGGTGGAATTTGTAAATGAAATGTCTATCCTGCTCCTCATCCAGGCAGTGTTAGTTACTGAAGTGCAAAAGTCCTTGCTGTAGGCACTCTTATCTTTAAGGTCCTGTAAATATAAAATGGTGATAGTGTTACAGCAAAAATCAGCATCTATGCCATCAGTAGCTGTGACATCAATAGGTAGTTACAGCTAAGGGGACAATTGCAATTATTTGATATTATCCTTATAATTACATTAAATTATCAGAACTTAAAACTTGAATAACTCTGCCATGTAAACTTTGGGGATTATTCCTTAAGTAATATTGGTTACTGGAGGCATCATACCAGAGAATCATGCCAACTTTTGGATTTGGAAAATAGAAATCTCTGTAATTGTGTTATGTTTTTATTTAAAATAAAATCCTTTTTAGGTTAGGTTACATTGCAGTTTTGTTGTTGTTGTTGTTGTTGTTTTAAGAATGTCTCTCTTTTGCCTTTCAAACATTACCCATAATTTGTTGAACTCTATTCAAAGGCTGCAGAGGTACTGTTTCCAATATATGTAGCCTGAGGTATAGCAATTTTCTTCTTGTTGATTTATGTTATTTGACTGCTTCCTGCTTTTTAAAAAATGTATTTGGGTAACAAAATGTTGCATATGGCATTATTTGACTGAACCTAGTAGACCGCTTTGTAAATAAGTATCTGGCTATAGATTGTTAAGTAATAATAAGTAAAATTTGAGGTCTATCCAAAATGTATATCCAAACATGACAGTCAGATACAAACTATATTCATTTTTGGTATAAATACTTGTTTTAAAGTAAATTGTTTCCAAAATTTGTTAATTCATGTTATTTTAGCATAATGAAAATAATGAGTTTTTAATTACACAGAGCAGTTAAAACATTAGCTTTTCTAGAAACCACACAGACTGGGTGTGTAATCTTGAGCAACTTACCTAAATGCTGTGACCTTCAATTGGCTCCTCTGTGAAATGATGATAATAGTGTCTATTTATAAGGTTGGGATAAGAATTAGATATTACATATATGAAGTACCTGACACATAGTGAGGATCAATACATGGTACTTGTTATTATTATTTAAAATTACTTCTTCTATCTGGTCTCTGTATACATGTGACAAACTAATCTAATTGGATGATAAAATATCAACTAAATATAGAATATTATCTATCCATATGATGAATGGTAAGTCTGTACCAAGACATTAAAACATTTTGAGTGGATTCCAGAAATGCCTGGACCTCCAGTTCTACCATGACTTAAATAATAAGGAAACATTCTGACCATCTAATCTTTAGCAAAACTTGGCCTAATTTGTCCACAGACTCAATCCTAATTTATGGTGAAAAAAGAAAGAGCCTACTTTAAAAAAAAAAAAAGACTCTAGGCATTAATTTTAATTTTGTGGTTTCTATTGGTTGGCAAATGTTTGTTAAAAACTAATCAAAACAGAAACCACAATCTATGCTTTCATGAAGTTTATGGTCTGCTTATAGAGGACAGTATTTGGTGAAAGAGCTAAATAGCAAGTTTATATTCTCCAATGTCAACATGACATGCTGAAAACTGTATAAATGCTAAAGGGATATGGAGAAAAGGAGAGATTAGAGTGGGCAGTGGGTTAATGTCAGGATGTTGGAAGAAATAATTGAAGTTGTTGGCAGTTAGGTAAGGATAAGGAACTCTATGAAAAGGCATACTGGTGGGTTGTGTCTGGGAGAGCAAACGTAGGTCCTTTTGGAATCTATGGGAAACATTAAGTAGTTAAAAAAAATATATATATATATATAAATGTACGCAAATAAAGACCTTGTTTACTAGTTGAAATTTTATTCAGTAGATGATATGTACTAGTTGTAGGCTTCTGAGCAATGGGTAGATTCATTATCGCATTATCTATGTACCAAAGTCGAGAATGGGGTGATTAAGAAGTGGTAAACAGGTGATATACTGGGGTCTGTATGCACCAAGAGAAGAATTTTTGCAGGAGATTCCCTAGAAGAGTTATGATCTGGCTGTAATGGGGAGTGGTAGCAGTGAGAGAGGTAAGTAGCTTCTACTTGGGAGTGTTGTAAGAGAAGCAGAGTTCTGTGGGTGGGCATAAAGGGAGACGGGTTTCAGTTAGGGTAAAGGCAGAAGGTACAGTCTATTAGGAAGCTGAGAATGACGAGGGTTTATTTGCAGTGGCATGGATGTTGGAGGAAGATTCATTGGTGGGAATAGACATGATGGTAGGTAAGGTGAGGTGAAGACCCGGGATCCATAAATGGGTAAGAAGAAGAGAGACCAGAGGGAGTGCATCTTGAATCTTGTTGAGAGCTCCAGAAGTGAAAGATCTGTATAAGATGTGTTTCCAATGATGACATAGAGCAATTATGGTACCAGAACAGCTAAAAATCCCAGTAGGTGACAGTGCCTGGTTTATTCATTTGTAACCTCTAGGTATGTGAAGCAACAGTGTCTCGAGAAAAGTTAAATTTGTGATTTCCCTTTGCAGTTTTAAAATGCACGTTCATGTGAGAAATGATCTTTTATACATTAAAGCTTAAATTTTTCTCTATTTTGTCTTTTAAGTAGAATTAATGATTCCCAGAACCATCTCAGAGAAAATGGAGCTCGCTGAGCATTTCTGTTAATATATATCAGTTACCTTAATTGCAAAATTGTGTCTCAAATCTTAGCTCAGCAATTCAAAGTTTGCATAACGGGTTTGATGCGAATGAAGTCAATAGATTTTTTTTTTAAATCATGCATGGGCTTAATATTGAGTTCTCTGCTGAAATATATATATCACTGTGAAAGTGGAAAATGTGTCGAGCAATGACAGGTAGAATTCTCTTTCTATTGTTACCTGGGGTTGGCTATGTAAGAAGAACACAGAAGAGCTGGGAAGGTTATGTGGCATCCTGTGCAGAGGCAGAGTCCCTGCAGAATTATCACAAGCTTAGATGACTGCTCTCAAGATATTGCTTCTAAACTCCAAACAATTTCCTTTGGTTCTGGGCATGGGAATCTATACTAATTTGCATGACTATACTAGCCTCAGTGTTGACTAATAAAATAAATTTAATCCATTTCATACCAGACAAACCCTTGTTACATTGTTTCTCATCTGAGCTGTTGAGTTTCATGAAGAGAGAAGCAGCCACTTGAACTATGAAAAAGTTGCAGGCTTTCCCACGCGCGTGTTCGCAAAAACACAGCATGCCATATACTCTTAGGGCTGGAAGGAATGTTAGAGGTCAGTGTCTTGCTCTCCCATCTAAAACAGGAGTCCCTCTTCAGTACCAGAAGGGCAGGTATTAACTCAGTCTAAGGAAGAGTAGTCATACCAAGGCCTCAGAATTGTAGGACTGTGAGCTGTGATGTGATTATTCAAGCAAAGGTTGGGGAATAAGTAGAAAAGGAAGTTGTATTAGATCAATTCTGAGATCCCTCTAAAATTCTGTGATTCTATAAAGCATGCCCCTTGAAATCTGACTTCAGTGTCTCTGTAAGAGTAAGGGAAGAAAAAGAGAATACTAGCCTTGTTGAAGGATTTAAGGACGCAAAACAGGTTACAGTGAAAAAGAAAAGATAATAATGGATAACCTAACTTTCTCTTTTAAGAACATCTGAGATGACAAGGGAAGAGCATAGTAAATAACTCTTCGGTGTTATTAATGATTAAATAACACTAGCTTGCCTGTGGCAGAAATATTTTATCACAGCAGTCTACACATTCTAAACACATTTAATCTCTGTTAGTCTTTTTTCGGGGTTGTTTTCTTTTAGTGTCCCCAACAACTCTATGAGATAGGGATTTTGATCATCCCACTTGATAGATGAGGAAACCAAGGCTAAGTAGGTTGCTCAAAACCAACAGTCAATGAATGAAAGAAATAGGATGCAAACCCGTAGCATCAGCTAACAACTACTGAGACATGAATCTTTAACAAATAAAAGAAAATATGTATGCAGGAGAATACATCTCAATCTTAAATCATGCATGCTGAAGTGTGGGATAAAATATGATCCAGGATTCAGAAATTCTAATCCTAGGTATATATTCAAAATAATTGAAAGCAGATTTCAGAGATGGTTGTGCACCCATGTTTATATCAGCATTATTCACAATAGTCAAATGGTGAAAGCAATCCAGATGAATGGATAAACAACATATGGTATATATATACACACAAGGGAATATTATGCAACCTTAAAAAGGAGATTCTAACACATGTGATGACATTTATGAACCTTGAGGACATCATGGTAAATGAAATAAGCCATTTACAAGAAGACAAGTGCTGTATTAGTCTTTATATGAGATACCTGGAGTAGTCAGATTCATAGAGATAGAAAGTCGAATAGTGGTTAACAGGGGTGGAGGGAAGGGAGGAATAAGGAGTTCTTGTTTAATGTGTATGGAGTTTCAGTTTTACAAGATGAGTTCTGGAGATTGCACAAATGGTGTGAATGTACTTGGCACTACTGAACTGTACACTTAAAAACAGTTAAGATGGTAAATTGTATGTTATTTTACTGTCATTTTTAAAGATTTCATGATGTTGTAATTGACCTTTCAATGCTTCCCAACAAATATGGGTATGCATGCTTTATATTTACAAATGGGGCAACTATTGCCAATTAGTTGATAATTGTTGAATCTAGGTAGTGTATTTACTCCACTATTATTTTAACTTTTCTATACATTTGAATATTTTAACAGTAAAAGTTGGAAAAAATGTATAGTTATAATGAGTTCATGCTTGCTTAATAGTTAAAGATATTAACAATGATATCCTTCAAGTTACAAGTTGAGTCTTCTAAGATATTTTCTGACTTTTCCAATTCCTACTATCTTCTCTTTTTTATTTATTTTTATTTTTTTTATTTTTTTGAGTTGGAGTCTCACTCTGTCGCCCAGACTGGAGTGCAGTGGCCGCTTCCGGCCAGCGCAGCCTCGACCTGCTGGGTTCCGGCTCAGCCTTCCAATTAGCTGGAACTACAGGCGCTTGCTACCACGCCCAGCTAATTTTTTGATTTATTGTACAGATGAGGTCTCGCCAAGTTGCCCAGGCGGGTCTCGAACCCGTGGGCTCAGGCAATCCACTCACCTCAGCCTCCCAAAGCGTGGGATTACAGGCTGAGCCACCAAGCCTGGCTTCTCTTTTTTTATGTAAACAGCAACTCTTAGAGCCCATACTAATTATACCCTCCAGTTTTATGGTGCAAATTTGTTTTAGTTATCTGTTGCTGTATAGCAGAGGGCCCCCAAATAACTGGCTTCAAGTAACAATGTTTTAATATTTCCATAATTCTGTGGATTGACTGGAGAGTTTTCCTGCTGACCTTACCTGAAAATTTTTTGTATGGCAGCATTCACCTGGCCCATGGGCTGGAGTTGTCAGCTGGGTGTGTAGATTTTCCTGTATGTGGCCTTTCTACATGGATAGTTTGGACTTGTTCATAATGGAGTCTCCAGGTGGTGAGACTTTGTATGTGGCAGCTGGTTTCCCCCAGAGCAAAAGTGAAAATTAGTTAGCCACTTAAAGGCTAGGCAGGAGCTGACACAGCATCACTTCTGCCCCTTTCTGGTGATCAGAGCAAGTCACAAGGGCAGCCTGGACCCAAAGGTGAAATAGATTCCACCTCTTGATGAAATAAGCTGCAAATAAGTAATGGCCATCTTTAATCCACCAAATGTGTAAAGCAACATTTAAAACACTGTCCAATCTATCAAATGGTTATAATATAGATTGTATAATCATGAGTAAGAGACAACTTCTGCCTTCAAAGAAAATACAGTCAAATGTAAGAAGAGCAGAAGGATATTGGCATGTATTAAGTAACCGAGTGAAGTACTGTGGTAGTTACTTATCTTTAACAAAAATTCTAGAGAGGAAGTGCTATTACTGTTTTATCTGGGGTGAAGACATCTGCCAACCCAAAGCGTACAAAGAGGAGGAATTAAACCCCAAGTCTGCTTTTTTTTTTCCTTTTTCCTTTATGCACTCGACAACACCCCACAACAAAGAATTATGCAGCTATCCAGTGCCAATAGTGCCAAAGTGTAGAAACGCTACACAGAGTACTTGTCACATTGACTTGGCAGTGTTTTGTATGTTTGCCTCTCCAGATACACTATAAACTTTTTGTAAACTTATTTATTTTTCATCCATGTATCACTGTGTGTAACACATGGTACGTACTCAATAAAGGTTTTCTGACTGAATGACTCAAGACCAGAATATGACCAACACCTCATGGGATGTACAGCGTAAGCAAGATGGAGTTTGAGAGAAAGAGAACATTCTTCCCAGGATGACTGGTCAGTCAGGAAGGGCTTTGTAAGGGAAGTAGGGTTGGCAAAGCCATCAAAAAAGGTAGAATGTTGAGTGTGTCTGAAAGAGCACTTTAGAGAAAGGAAACAGCACAAACGGCATTTCGGGGGAAAGAAGAACACTGTGTGCTTGGGTAGCGAGTTGTCCAGTGTGGCTGGAACATGCTTCCTGTAAAGGAAGAGTAATATATAGGGCTGGAAAGTTTGGCTTGGAACGGTATCCTGGAACTTTTTGTAAACATGTTTATTTTTCTGTTCAGTAATATTCTATTCAGTACCAGTGAGAAAACTTAGAGAATTTTTTTGACTGGAGAAAATATCAGGGTTGTCCTTGGAAAGATTTCTCTGGTAACAGGGTATCAGAGAGACCAGAAAACAGTTGAGTAGTCATTGCTCTAGTTCAAGTCATGAACATCTCCTCAGACATGATGCTGTTGGAGGCAAAAACAAAAAGAGAGAGAGAGAGAGAGAGAATGTGGACACAGGATGTGATTTGACTCCCCAAATAGGCAGCATGCTGGGTGAGTGCAGGAACCATGATGTTCACACCTGTGTCACCCACAGCACTTCACGTGGCAGAGGCAAGCACGTGCAGTGCATGTTTGACACATGCCTGAGGCAAGCTGTAGTTTGGTGAGACTGATTTCCATACTCAATTGGGGAAACTAATCTCATTTCTTTCTGGGGGAAAAAAAGTATGGACTAGTTGATTGACTAGCATTTTATTCGTTGGTTGGTCAGTGACGAGATAGATGGCCAGATGTAAAAACTTCAAACACAATAAGGAGACCACAGTTTGAAGGTTTGTATCAAGAACAGCTAGAACATCCTCCAGCCTATCCAAGTGGGGACTCCATGATGAACGCTCTCCTTGTCCTACATACTGCAGAGAACATTACTTCTCAGAGCGATGTGAAGCACCACATGAAGATGAGTTTCTTTAACCTTCGTGTATTTATTTTGTTATCAGGGTTTTGCACACCTCCCCTAGGGTGGAAGAGGTAATTAAATTTTAGTATAAAAGACTTCCCACCAGACATCAGGCTTCACGGGAGAATAAAAGTAAATAATAGATAGCAAGGAATATCTACCAATGATTAGAGCCCATTCTGCTTAATTAGTTCAAAATAACTTGAAGGCAAGATTGTAGAGATTTGTAGATACTCTAGAGTTGACCAGTACAGGATGGGATTTGAAATAGGATGGAATTTATCCTCAAGGGGTATTATGGGCTGGGAAACAATGGGAAATAGAGTGTTCTGTGTTATCTTTTTGGCTTTTTCAATAACTCCTGAAGGAACCCAGGTAAGGCACACCTCTATTCTTATCGTCCAGGCTCATTAAGATTAAGAGGGAACAATGTGGCCCTTATACTCTGCTTGAGGAAATGGGAGGGTTAATATAATTGATGTCCATAGGCATAATAATACAGAGGAAGAGAGCAGTGGGTTTTGGAGCCAAATTGCCTGCCTCTTGGCTTTGCCACTTCCCAGCTGAGTCACCTTTAACAGATGACCTGGCAATTCTCAGCCTCCAATCCTCAGCTATAAGGTGAAGTTGGTGATTGTCCCAACCTTGACATGTGTGGTGGGGGGTAAATGCATGTAGAACCCTCACAGGAGACCTGAGCACAAAGTAGGCAAAAAATATGTATGCCCCTGATATTAATCATGATTATTATGATTATTTTGCTGTTTCTTCAGGTTTACACATCTTACATAAGGCAATATATAGGTGATGCTATCCAAAAACTGGAATGTTCTTAAGATGCTAGCAAATGTCAACATTGTTACTACTCTCATAAACAAAAATTGTATAAATGGCCGTGAAAAATAAAGAGTATTTAGACAGATAAGAGGGGGCAGGCATTCCACAAGCAGCTGGCAAATCTACAAGCGTAAAGAATGGGCCAGTCAGGTTTTGTGAGAGAGTAGGGAGCCTGGCCTTGCCAAAGATGGGTTTGCTTTGCAGAACACAAGAAAATATAAGCCTTCTGAGCACAAGGATCTTTATGCCTCCATTGTGGTCCCCTAGTATAGTGCCATGAATATGATAGACACTTAGCTAAGGGTTTATTGATTAAATTGGACTAAAACTGATGAAAATTACTGGCAGCGATAAAATCAAGATGTCTTTCAGTGAACTGCAGTGCAAGCAGGGTTTGATGCTGTGAAATGCTTCTGACTCCCATTGCCTCTTTCGTTACCCTTTGATTAAATGCATCCTCTGAGGTTGATGCTCTCATGGTTGTGGAACCATAGAATTGTCGGTTCTATCTTTTAATGTGTAGACTGGTTGCCAAATAATAAGACTGGCATTCAGATCTCCTTTTTGCATTCTTAAGCAATTGTGTTCTTGTTAATCACATTGTACAAGTATGTGTATACTGTATATATGTGTATGTTATATATACATGTAACATACATACACACACATACACACACACACACACACACACACACACACACATATATATATATATAAAGGTAAACACTGTTTTAAGCAAAATTTTAAATAAGGCCGTTTGTCGTTGAAGTTTTCTCATTCTGGCCTTTTTGCTAAACATCTATTTTGTCCCCATTCCTTTAGGCCTGTGCTCTTTCCCAGTTTTCATCTCATTTTTAACTAAAAGTTCCCATGATCTCTTAATACTTGATAGGTAAAATTATGATAGGTGAAACTGAAAACAAAACTGAGCAGATCCAAAGGAATGACTTGGTAATGGTGAAATTTCAGTTGTAGAGGCGGTATTAGGGGTAGGGCATCCTGCCTCTTAGGTAGTATTCTATTCTAACCATGGAGATATAGGAGCTTTCTGCCTATATCTTGATAAAATCATGATAAAAGTCTTGATAAAAATCATGAAGGATTTGTCTGATTTACCTGTCAGAAAGTACTAGTGCCTAGTACTGAAAGTTCTACCTTAAAACAGAAGTTCTCCTTTATTCTCTTTCAGAGGTCACCGTTGCTTCTCTCTACTAAGACTTAGCTCCTCAAAGAAAAGGGCCATGTCTTTCTCATCTAAGTTTGCCTGGCTTGCGGTAGCACCCAGCACATATAGGCTCTTAATAATTATTTGTTGATGGAATGCTTTTATAATGCATCAGACTCTTCATCACCATTTACCGAAAGGCCCCCTCCTAGACATCCTTAATGATCACGAAGCTAGTGTCTCGTTTATCAACATAGTTTATCTATACCCTTGCACCTCCTCGCTTCACCTTGCAGAGTGTTCAGTGATGTTTGTGGAAAAAGGAAGAAATCGTTTCATAATGAAAATAATGCCTTCCGCCATGTTGGATGTCTTCTTAATATTCTGGGGAAAGTGTGGATTGCCAAATAGGAACAATATCAACTAAGTAGCAAAGGGAAATTTTTGCTAAAGTACTCAGCTCAGTCATCTCAAACAACTTTTTACTTCTATTCTCTTTGGCAGTGACCACAATGCCTTGTTCAGTAAGTAGTTGTTGAACTAATGAATGCATGGACGATAATAACAATTTGATATGTTATGCTTCATATAAAATTTTAATGGGGCCTCAACATAGGAGGAATTATGTAAATAAGGGCACTTAGAATCAGGGTAAAGGGAATGGGGATAAAGAACTCTTAGTATACAAGTGTCACTTGCTGTAACACTCCTCCTGATCATTTCAAAAGCAAAGGAACAACTTTGGAGAGAAAAAGTTTATCATTCAATTTGCATTAAGAATTAATACGGTATAAATTTGGAGGACAAAAGGCTTATGCAGTTATTTGGTAAAATTAAAGAATACTATGGCTTAATAAATCATTCTAGTATAAATTTTTCTGCCTCTTCTGCTTCTCAAAACAGGCAGGTAACAAGTTCTCTCCTTTCTGTGTAAACCTAGTATCCATTCCTGATTTAATATTCCCATTCTGTTTTTGTAATTAAAACATCATTTATACTGAGAATAATTAAGACAACTGTACATTTGATTTTAAAATCAGTTTTGAGTATTGTGCCTTGTCAAGCTACAAGAATGGTTCCTGCAGCTTTTACAACATAGCATTAAGAAGCAGACAGTGACCGCAGGCACCTGAGTGGAAGGTTTGACAGTTTGATAAATTAGGAATGACACTTGCCAAAATGGCTGTCCTTCCTACAGTCTGCCAGTGGAGCATTTGCACACTGTTAATTGAATTGGCAATTTGTGTAACAGTGCCTGCCCCTGAGCTTTTGTAACGCCGGATCTGCCATTTAACTCTGATAATCCAGGACTTGGGAATAAGGACGAAAAGCTTCACATGATATTACTGCAGATTTAAAATGACAGTCGGGGACCTTGTTGCCAATTTCCCATTAAATGAGAAATAATTAACAATAGCAATAACAAAGTCTTATAAAGCTGGAAAGTTAAATTGACTTTTCAGCACTAGTATTGTACAAAATTGCTTCTAGTGTGATTATCGGATTGCCCTTTCAGGATTATATACCCTAAATAGTATCATATGATGAACCAAACATGGGACGTTTTGCAAGCTAACCTGTTTTATTACTGTGAAAATCTTCTGATTATCTGCGGGGATTGTGTTGTCATTAAAAATTTGTTTTATGCTATAAGATTTCATAGAGATAGAGAACTTAATGAAATAATAGAGATTCCTATTTCCTTACTTTTGATAATTGCTTAGTTATAGCTGCAACAAAATTTGAGCTACAACTAAATAATGTTAATTGTAAGTTTTATAGAGTAGTATATATATGTATGGCTCTTATGGTGTCCTTTTTTGGTGCTTTCCAGAATTTTGAGAACTCCTGAATACTTGTTTCTTGTTCTTTCTACCATCATATTTGAAATAATGGTTGGGAACAACATAGATTCTTAGTATAGGATTCTTTTGCAAATTCAAAATATGTGGTCTCCATGATTTTCAAAGCCATGGATATTGCAGTTCATCACTGTTACTGTTTGTTTAGTTCTGAAGTTCAGTCTTATGGTGTTGCGCTGAGTTAGTTATATTAGCATGGACAGAGAGGGTGTTTACCTGGTATACTCTGGTTGGCCACACCACCTGGGTACAGCCAGCACCTGCAGTTAAGTATTTTGACTGTCACCTTCGACCATATGTGGACAGTGGCTAGGTGAGGAATGAACGCCAGATCAAGGTGAGAAATGAACACCAGATCAGCTGGGAGGGTTTGATGAACCCATCTGATGGCAAATACAACTTTTTCAAAGATTTTAAAGTATTGTTATTATTATGACTCCTAATTCCCATGTGTAGTTATGTTGGCATCCATTAAAGTGCTTAATCAAGAAGAGAGAGAAGAGTCTCCTTAGATAATTAGGGTATTTAAGAATAGAACAGGAGCTTCTGATATATTTTTTACTGTGGTTAGGAAACATGATGATTTTGTTTTGTTTTTAGAATTTGCTTCCCTTCACCCCTGTGGGTAAATTTTGTTAATGTGATTATATAATGTATGAATAGAAATCTCCAGATAGAGTGAGAAATGAGGAACTGTCATGCAAGACAGAGATGGCTCATCCAGGTAGAAGTTATATTTAAAGCTTAAAGCTGTGGTGACATCAAGGGAAAAAAGCAGAGATACAAAATGTTATGTGCATGAACATTTACGACTTGGGGGTGGGGAGTAGAGGTCAGTGAAGGAATCAGTGAATGCAGAACAAAATAGAGAAGAGATCATGAGGTAGAGTGAGGTGAAACTGAACTTTAAAGCAAAAGGCAGTGCATGTGGAGGCAGAACACCTGGGTATTTCTTCACCTTAGCTCCATAAACTTTGGCAAGTCTCAAAATCTTTTCTGGGCCTCCATCTCCTCACCTATGAAATGGGGATAAATATAAGCTTTTTTTTTCAACCTTACAAGGGTTTTTGTATGTAAAAATTAAATGAATTATTACATGCAAATACAGTTTGCAAATTATAAAACAATATGGGAAGATTTAAGCTGTAAGTATAAGTTCCAGTACAGTAACAGCGTAATTTAGAGAAGAGTGACAGAAACTTTGAAAAACTGGGGAACTGTGAAGGAAAATGAGTAGAAAGAATGCCCAACAGGCATGAAGGGTAGGAGGCACATTCTCTTGCACTGCCATGGAGAGTTCACCTTCAGTATAGTGGTGAGGACAGACTCCACAGGTTCCAGAAGTTTACAGAGAGACTGGCTTTGAAAAAAAATGAGGGTAGCAGGTATGTATGGCAAGGTGGTCATGGATATGGCCTGTTCCCCTCAGAATGATGGGGATGTTTGTGCAGAGGACTGATGTGTGGCAAAATGAGAGAAGAACTTCGTGTGAAAATGACTGTATTTCTGCAGTTTGAAATACCTTTGAAATTGGAAATGTGTATTGCAATTGATATATAGATTAATAGGATACTTTTGTTGCCCCTCAGGAGAGCTGATAGCAAATTGATGACATATTTAAACGTTGATAACATTTTAGGATTATTGCAATTTGGCGAAATGTTAATATGGATATAGCTTGTTAATAGCCCATTTTGCTTATTTAATTACCAAAATATTTGAAAGGTTTCTGTACCTTTTCCCATTCAAGGTTAGATATTATTTTATTCATCACTTATTGAAAGCATATCATATTGCATGCATATTATATTCTAAATCCTGTGCTAAAAGTTGGATGTATATAATCTCATTTCATCTCAAAATAACACCAGGAGGTAAGAGCTTCATTTAGCTCCAACATTATCTATGAGGAAACTGATCCTCTAAGGTGATGTTCCTTAAATTCCTGGCTTGATACAAACCTGATGCTAGGTTAGATGTTGTAGAGAAAACAAAGATACACATGAAGTGGTCTGTCCCTCTGGGATATAGCACAGGAATATTAAAGCATCTGTTCAGAAAACAATCATGCTAGGAAAGATATATTATATTATAGTACTATAAATGCCACAACACAGGCATAGGCAGCCTAGAAGGATTCTGAGCAGAGAGACATTATTATCAACTAGGAAATAAGGGGAAGTTTCTTCATAGACAGGGGTAAAATTTGAACAAGTAGAGATGAGAGGGATAGTAAGGCAGGCAGAAAAACCCAGATAAGTAAAAGGAAGAAGCATGAAAACACCAAACATGAAAGAGACATGCAGATATTGAGGTTGGCTGGACTGGGGAGCGTATGATGAGGAAGAGAGGGAAATCAAGGCAAAAGAATTAATCAGTGCCTTTCCAAAAGATACCACCCAGTGTTTTATGAACATAATTATGACTTCACCAGTAATCAAGTTTTTTTTTCTACCAGTTGTTTTGGTTTTGTGTCTCTAGCCACATGGTAAAACCATCTTTAGGATTAGAGTAGGTTTTAAATTTCTTCTTGGTTATTTTGTGTCTCAATTCTTTTCTTTTGTCAGTAGAAAAAAGTTGAGGTGGATGCATTTGAAAAGTAGAATAGCCATAAAAAGTTTATTTTTAAAAGTTTAATAAAAAATTATAACGGTGGAACTGAGCTGTCATTTTGTGATGGAAACTTCAGGATGAAATTACCTGAACTGGGCTTGAGGGGAGCCAGGCATAATTCTTCTTGTGTTTAAAGCTTCTTTTGTGACTGTGGTTATTGCTTTTCCCCCCCTTGGATGATACATCTATCTTTTTTATTTACTTCTACATTTTCTTACAGAAGTTATATATACATTATCTGTATATTCTTATCAGTCCACCTTATTATTCTTTTTAAAATAGTTTTATTTATTAAGCTTCCCTTTTATTTTCTTGATTTTATTTATGTCGTTGCCTTTATTTTCTTCCTTCTTTGTTTCTTTGGATTTTTTTTTTCAGTTCTCTAAATTCTTGAAATGAATGCTTATTCCTTTATTTTTAACTTTTGTGTTTCCTGAAATTTATATTTAAAGGTATACATTTCTTTCTAAGTACTGCTTTAGCAGTATCCCACTAATTTTGACAAGGGGTGTTTTTGACATTATTCAAAGTATTTTGAGATATCTTCTTTCATTCTAGAAATAACTCAAGAGATTTTTAGTAACATATTTTATTTCAAAACTGTTATTTTATTACTCTCTGAACATTCCTTATCACTCAGGTAAATGATACCTCAAAGATCCCTAAGCTGATGGCTCATGTATGATGTTTTGCTATTTGTTAAGTCACCCCCTTAACAGATACTTACTGAGCATATGCTATGTAACAAGTCCTGTTCTGAGTAAATGAGACCACCACACCCCCGCTCCATCTCTGCCCCGCCTACCTCTCCTCCCTCTCCTCCTTCCCTGGATTCAGCTGGAGTGGGGTAGGGCAGGGATCCCCAACCCTCAGGCCTCATACCAGTCTGTGGCCTGTTAGGAACTCCACTGCACAGCAAGAGGTAAGCAGTAGGTGATTGGAGCTCCACTTGCTGTCAGGTCAGCAGCAGCATTAGATTCTCATAGGGGTGAACCTTATTGTTAACTGCGCATGCGACGGATCTAGGTTGCGACTCCTTATGAGAATCTAATGCCTGATGATCTGAGGTGGAGCTGAGGCGGTGATGCTAGTGCTGGGGAGCGGCTGCAAATACAGATTAACATTAGAAGTGAGGTTTGACTGCATATCCTCCCACCCTGTCACCCCTTCCCCACTCTCCCCACCATGGAAAAATTGTGTTCCACGAAACTGGTCTCTGATGCCAAAAAGGTTAGGGACCACTGGTAGGGGATATTGACAACAATAAACAACCAAATACACTAAAGCATGTCGGAATAGTGCCAAGTCCTATGAGGAAATGAAGGCTGTGTGATGAGAGAGGTAACTGGGTAGGGGCAGAGGTGATATTTTTAATTTGGTGGCAAGGAAGGCTTCTCTGAGTTGACATTTGGGTTGTAGAACAGAGAGTGCCAGTTACGAGGAGTCTGGAGACAAAGCAGTCAAGAGGAAGAAATAAACACAAAAATTCTCAGGTAGGAACTAAGTTGTTATCTTCCAGGAGCAGAATTTAAAGAATAAGAAAAATGTGGTTTCGGAGTAGGAAGTGGGAGGACAGTCTCAGATGAGGTTGGTGAGGTAGATGGGGCACGGTGTTGCTGGCCTTCTAGGAGGAGGTGGGAGTCAGGTTCTATTCTAAGTATGATGGGAAGCCAGTTCTAAAAAATGAATTATATTAATTAAATCTTTAATAAGTAAGCCTATATCATGAGCTTGTTTTGAGGATTAAAATAAGATTGTGCGTGTGTGTGTGTGTGTGAGAGAGAGAGAGAGAGACAGAGAGAGAGAGAGAGAAAGAAAGAGACAATTAGAACAATGCCTGGAACACAATAAATGTTACATTAGTGTGTGTTACTATTCTGTGGCCACGAGCAGTCTTTTATCATTCCTTATAAATGCTCTGGCACATATCAGGCAATATAAATATTCCCGTGAATAAATAAACACACTGCATGGATATGCTTGCTACCCTCTCCCCTTTAAGTTTGTGTTGGTTCTTATAAACATTTATGCTCTCTGTATTAATGATCTCCATATTCATTTTAGTACACTTCCTGTGTGACCTTGGGCAAGTCACTCTTACAGAGCTGTTGTGAGGATTAAGTGAGATAATGTCAAGCAGCAGGTGTAATGATAGGCACATAATATACACTCTGGTGGCTATATTAATGATCTAATTATCGTTCAGTACACTCTTTAGCTTCATAATTCCTTCAATTTGCAATTTAATTATTTGGAAGGATAACTCTATTTGCTGTATGCTAAATATCTGAAAGTATAAAATAATACTTAAAACAACTTTTTTCTCTTCATAGGTGCACTTTTATAGTTATTAGACATCTTCCATTTCAAAGACCTTCTCAGAGGCAGACAAATAAATTGATAGTCACTTAACATTCAGTTTGGAGGGTCAGGGAGTAGAATTTTATGGAAAAGGTTATTCAAAGAGTCTGTTTTTCTTGGATTTATTTGTTTGTGAGGACAAAGAGAGGAGCTTGCAATTTATAATTTCTATTGAGCAATGCCCTAGTCTTAAAGAGATATTTTACTTATTTATGAAGAATAATTAATTATTTGCTGGTGTGAAGGAGGAATGCATTTTAACAAAGATATATATTTTAAAGGTTGAGGTAGGGGAGAGGAAACAAAAGTTGCCAAAAATTTAAACTATTTACATTTAGGTGATTTAGTACAAAGAAGATAAAACATTCCTCAAACTGGTATAGTACTAAGGATAGCAGTGAGCTGCAATTTATAATAACATTTTATATGCTGCATCGTAACTCTTGAAATTCAAGCTTGTAAATCAGGAATCATCTTATCAGGGTAAGATCTCATCAGTATCCAGACATTTTTAAGGCTATAAAGTTGTTCATAATTTATACATAAGAATATAGTACATGTACAAGAAAATTTCAACTATCTAGAACTTAAGGGAAATTATTTTGGATAAAAGGGGGCCTATTCTTTAATCACCAAACTTTTCCTTTTTTATTTAAATCGTTTTGGAAAGAATTTTTTGTGTGGAAGATAATTGAGCCTTTTCTTTATGACTTAGCAGCATCATTATGTATGCATTTCATTACCATGAAAATAATATGGCATGATATCCTTAGGGACCATTGGACTATGAGAGCTGCTTTGACTATATACCAAATTGGCCTAGATTATAGTGTAGTTTGAGGGCTTTTTTCCCCCTGTTGTTTCTCTTTCTCCCCCCTTTTTTCTATTCCTCCCCTACTGTCAGATATAACTCCTCAATGTCGTTAGTGTTTCTGGGACTCCTCTTTAATTTGCTTCTTCAGATATGCTTCTAGCTCGGACTTATAGGTTTGCTGGAATTATATATAAACTGTGTGTAAGCAAAATCTGACACAGGACAAAAGGGCTTCTCTGTGAATAAAATAGTTGAACAATGTGACATCTTTTTTGACTCTTCAGAAGCACTTATCAGTTTTTTTGGTCTCCTCTGCATTTTAGATGAGTGAAATATCCTTATATAAGACACAGGGACACTGCAGAATAAGCTGTCTTGTGTGAAGATATGTGTGCACTCTGAAATGTATTTATATCTAGTTCTCTGCCCTATAGTAATAATATTTTGAAATGAAATGCTCTAATGATGCCTTTAGAAACACAAGGGGAAAAATAAAAAAACTACTACTTGTCTAATTTCCTCTGCAGCTCTTCCTGCTGAAAATGTTTTAGACTGTTTTTTTAGACTGAATATTTAAATAAAATCTTTGATGGTTTTACATAAAACTTTCAGGGAGCAAGCCTCCCTATTTTAAATAATAAAAGCTTCTGGGTGCTCCAAACTTTCAATGCAAACAAAATTATTATAGTAATAAAATTCACAAATGGATTTTATTTTTTTCTCTAACTAAGTTTCTTAGTATGGTTCAGTTGCTTGGCTTGACCTCTTGACTAAAGTAAGTTTACCAGCATCTTGCCATAATGATACTTATCTTTACAAAGATAAATATGGTCATATTTCTAAAAAATTCAGATTAAGAATGTAGGCTACTGGGATTTATGAAGACTATTTTTCTTTTCAAATATTTGATCAGTATCATGGAATGTAGCTAGACACCTTGGAAAGCCATTAAATAGAAATACATCATGAGTTTTAGGGGAAGAAAGGCAAACACACAGAGGACACGATGTTAGATGTTTCAACCATGTACACAACTGATCATTTGGGGCCAAGGAAGCTGATTTTTATGTTTTAAAATTAATCCAACCTAGATTAACCATGTCACGTCCCCTTAACCACAGGCGTATGAATCTCAGGGTAGACAGCTGTTTGGATGCCTCATACTGGGACTGCTGCCCTCAACAAACGCTTCCGATTCTTCTACATGGTCACTTGGCAGCATCTATGTGCACCCATATGGCTGTATGGCATCGTGCCTGTTTACAAGTCAGTCGGATTGTTTCACTAGGACCCAGGTGCCAAGCAAACGTGGGTTTGGTCTAACTGCCTCCTGAACCCTGCAGCTTCTTTCTCAGAAACAACAACAACAAAAATCTTTTCTTGATAATGACCTCCAACATTTAGGGTTATGTATTTACTGGCATTTTCTTGCTTTGTCTAACAATTTTACACTTTCTCTGTAAAGAGAAAACAGGAAAGATGAATTCAATTCTCCTTCAATCACTAAGCAAATAGTGCAGAATATAGTGCAATATATAACCTTGGGCTGTCACCTGTGGCCACAGTATGCACACAATTCTCAGGACATCTGTAGGCCTGTTTGCTTGAAGATGGAATGGAGCATTGGTGGGCATTCCACGGTATTAACACTGGTCATTCAATCTTTCTTTTTAACTGTCTAACTATTAAAGTAGAAACAGTCGTTTTCACATCAGGGATTTGATGAAGATAAATGAGATGATACATATGAAGTACTTTGAGTTCCTTGAAATAAATGTATGTGTTCATGTGACTAGTGTGTGCTTTGATGAAGAAGGAAATGTGTGTTTGCCCTGGAATTAGCAAACAGATGTTTAACACTTACAACTTACTTTCCTTTTGCTCCTTCTAAAGAGCTGATTTTTATATACCACTTCAGCTTATAAAGCAATTTTAACCTATATTGTTATATTTAGTCCAATTTTATAAATAGGTAAGCCAAGTATTATTATTATTAATTGCATTTACAGTTATGGAAACTGGGGCTCGAGGCAGTATTTTGACTTATCTCAGGATTGCCTAATAACTTTATATGGCAAATCCAAGACTTAAACTCAGACTTTTTTTCCCCTGAGAGTCTCTTGCATTTAGTATGGAAGAATCTTTGAGAAAGTGTGCTCATTTGGATGTATTGGTTTTAGTACATTATTAAGACTTCTAAATAATTAAGAAGTTGATTGGAAAATATATAACATGCTAATTAAAAGTTACTTTAATAGAAAATATTCCATAGTAATTTGTTGCTGTTATTTTCTCTTCTGTCTTGCTTTCTGTTTAATATTTTGGGACAGCTTCTTAACAATAATTTTGATTTGGTGGTTTCCTTTTGCAATTCGGCCAAAGAATTTTCATTTGGATAAAAGGAAGAAAATGTATTAGGATTCCAAAAACCCATACTACTCCATACTACTCTGGATGTGACATAAAACTTTAAATCTGCATCACTTCTAATTAATGTTCATTTATGAACACTGGCATGGCTTTAAGCAATTGGGAAGGAGTCAGAAAAGTTACAAGGAGTTTCAAAGGAGATGTGACCTAATTTGGCACTTCCTCTTTTAGATAGGGTATGTGTCAGAATTCTTGCCTGAATAGTTTTGAATCAGAGTATAACATAAATGGGAGAGGGGAATCATATAACTGGGTAGAATATAAAATAAATTCTTAATGTTGAATATGAATAAGAAAGAGTTGAAAAGTTGACTTGCCATTGAGTCAATGTTTGACATGTGAATATTTGGAAATAGAAATATGTGGCAGGTTCACTTTGTCTTATTATATAATAGTACAGTACAAACATACTACTGTTTCACTCATATTAATAATGGTGTTTTATTACGAAAAACCCCTTTTCACTTTTAAGAACTTTACTGAAGTGTCTTTTATGTACCTTGCAATTCACTAATTATAAGTGTACAGTTAAAAGATTTTTAGTAAATTTAAAATTGTGTGACCATCATAACAATCCAATCCAATTTTAAAACACTTCCATTGCCATATGAAATTCCCTCATCCCCACTTACAGTCAATCACTGCTCCCAACCAGAACCCCAGGCAAACACCAATCAACTTTCCATTTTTCTATAGTTTTGCCTTTTCTAGAAAATTCATGTAAGTGTAATATCATACAATATATATCCTTTTATGCTTCACTTCTTTCACTTAACATGATGTTTCAGGGGTCAATTCAAGTTGGTGAATGTGTCTTCACATTGGGGAGTGTCCTCAGGTTTAACCAACTTCCTCAGGGGTGACTTTTCTCCTTTTGTCTGACTTTAGTCAAAGATGAGTCTTAGGTACCATCTGATGTTCAGATAGTTTATTCTTGTAGCACTCTTACAATATGGCAGCAGGAGCAGGCTTGTGGCATGAAATAGATGCATTCAGTCTCAAATGACCAGCCAACTGGGCATGCATATCTCTATGTGGAAACCATTCTCTGAGTTTATGGGATTCTTTTGCCTTTCTGTATACATGTATTCATTCTGGATCAGATACCAGGTATTTTGTTCATAAAGGGAGTTTAGGCTATTCTTGTTAGGATAAGTTTTATTTTCAGGTTCATAAGTTCCATCTGTTCTGAGATGGCCTTGTCTCCAGGGCAGTTGGAGTTTTTAGATCCTGTTGTCATAAAGACCTGCTAAATCCCTGTCAGGGCTGGGAATTCCCAGGCCAGGGTACACCATCCTGCTAAGTAACACATAGTATAGCCTCAGCAAGACATTTGCATGAGCCTTATGAATACTATTAATCTTATACCATGACCTGTCTCTTATAGTATACTACAGTCTATAGTTTGTTCATTTTTTTATTGCTGAGAAATATTTCATTGCATGGATGTACCATGTTTTGTTTATTTTTCAGTTGTTAGACATTTGGATTGTTGCTGTTTGGGGCTATTTTGAACAATGCTATTATAAACACTCATGTACAAGTCTTTGTGTGAAAATATGTTTTCATTTCTCTTGAATAGATACCTGGTGGTGGGTTTGCTGAGTTGTATGATAAACACATCTATTTTTTTAAAAAATGCAAAATTTTCTAAAGTCATTAGATCAGATTTGCATTCCATTAGCAAAGTATGTGAGTTTTTTTTTTTTAATTATAGCCATTCTACTTAGTGTGTACTGGTATCTCATTATGGTTTTAATTTGTGTTTCTGTATTAGTTTTTCTATTGCTGTGTAACAAACTTATCAGCTTAAAATAACATACTTTACATCTACGGTTTCCATGGATCAGGAGTCCAATGATAGGTTAACTGGGTACTCTGTTCAGGGTCTCACCAGACTGAAATCAGACTGTTGGCTGAGACTACAATCTTATCTGAGGCTCCAGGATCTCTTTCAGACTCACTGGTTGTTGGCAGAATTCAGTTCTTTGATTTTCTAGTACTGAAATCTGTATTTTCCTGCTGGCGATCAACTAGAGACTGTTCTTAGCTTCTAGCTGCCACGCTAGAGGTGTCCTTGCTTATTGGTTTCAGAAGAAAGCCTCTTTGAATCTCTCTCTCAGGGAAGACCTGGACCCTCTTTATTGAGCTTACCTGATTAGGAAACTCACCCAACATGACCTCCCTTTTGATTAACTCAAAGTCAACTGATTAGGGACCTTAATTACATCTTAAAAATTCCTTCACCTTTGCCATATTATTTAACCTAATCATGGAGTAAAAATCCTACTCTATTCACAAGCATAGCCCTCATTCAAAAAGAGGAGTTGTACAGGATCTGTACACAAGGAGTGAGCCTCTTGGGAACTGTCTTAGAATTCTGCCTATTACAGTTTTCTTAATGATTGATGTTGTTGAGCATCTTTTTTTGTACTTATTAGTTAGTCTTATGTCTTTGGTTACATCCTATTAAAACATTGTGGCCACTTTTATTGGCTTATCATTGTCGTATTGAATTATAGCAGGTCTTTATACAGTCTAGATACAAATCCTTTATCAGATATATTATTTGTGAATATTTTATCCCATGCTGTGACTTGTGTTTTTATTTTCTTAATGGTGTTTTTTTGGGGGGGAGCAAAGTGTTGTTAATTCTTATGAGGTCTAATTCACTACTTTTTTTTTTCTTTTATTGATCAGACTTTAGGGCCATATCTAAGAACTCTTTGGATAACCTGAAATCAAGAAAATTTTCTCTATGTTTTCTTCTAGACTTTTATAGTTTAAGTTCTTGAATTTAGGTCTGTGATCCATTTTGAGTCAATTTTTGCTCATGGTATGCACAAAATTTACTCAAAATGGGTTATACCATCTAAGTTTCTTTATACTTTTGGCATATGTGTGTCCAGTTCTAGAAATATTTCTTGAAAAGAACATTTTTATTGAATTGCTTTGATGCTTTTGTTGAGTATCAATTTACCATACATATGAGGGTCTATTTCTGGGCTTTCTTTTGTCATGTTGATATACTTGTCTATGCTTATGTCGATATCACTTTGTCTCAGTTTCTGTGCTTTTATATTAAGGTTTTAAATACAGTAGTGTAAGTCCTACAACTTTGTTGTTTTTAAAAACTTCTTTATATATACTAGATCATTTGCATTTTCATGCAAATTTTAAGATCAATTTGTTAGTTTCTGTGAAAATGCCTGTTGGAATTTTGATAGAAATTCTACTGAATTTATAGATCAATTTGAGTAGAATTGCTGTCTTAATATTGAGTCTTTTAACCAATGAATATGCTATATCTCTCTGTTTACTTAAATCTTCTTTAATATCTGTCATCAATGTTTTGTGACTTTTGGTTGTGCATTTAAGTGTTCCATTTCTTCTCTCTCTCTCTCTCTCTCCCTTTTAATTTTAAAGATGTGAAGTACAATTCAAGGTTAGGTGTACAAATGTTCATTATGCAGGTACCCTTGTTGATGAGGTGTGCCCTTCCCTCCTCTGGCAGTTTCCCTCAACTGCCAATCCCACCCCACCCCCCTTCCCGCCCACCCTCATCACCTGACAGCTTCCAAGTCTTCCACTTCTATTTGCATCATTTATTACTAAGCAGTCTATTCTTTTTGATGAACATTGTGAATGGAATTTTTTTCTAATTTAATGTTCAAATATTTAGTAGTATATTGAAATATAATTGATTTTTGTGTATTGATATTTTATTCTAAAACCTTGCTTAACTAACTTGTGTATTAGTTCTAAAATTTTTTGTAGATTTCTTAGGTTTTTTTTTTTTTTTCATATAGGATCATGTCATCTGTCAATATAGATTTTTTGTTTCTTTATAATCTTTGTGGCTGTAATATCTTTTTCCTGCCATATTGCATTGGTTAGAACCTCTGGTACAATGTTGAAGAAAGAGCTCATTAAAATCAAGACTAATAACTTTTGACATAACTTCAAGGTATAACTGGAATTACACATGTTATATGTATCTGCTTCTTTTTTTTTTTAAGGTGTGGGATACAATTCAGGGATAGGTATACAAATGTTCATTATACAGGTACCCTTGTTGATGAGGTGTGCCCCTTCCTCCCTTGGCAGTTTCCCTCAACTGCCAATCCCCCCCCCCCAGCAGTTTCCCACTACTGTCAATTCCTTTCTTATAGTATTATGATAAATGTTCAAGGTCCGCTTATAAGTGAGAACATATGAACTCTATTCTTTATTTCTGTGACAGATCACTGAGTGTGATTGACTTTAAATTCATCCAAGTTGCTGTGAAGTCCATATGTTTGTCCTTCTTTGTGGCTGCATAATATTCCATTGTGTATATGCACTGCATTTTTTTGATCCAGTCCAACTTCAATGGGCAGTATGGTTGGTTCCATGTTTTTGCTATTGTGAATAGAGCTGCAACAAACATGCATGTACAGGTATCTTTTTTGTAGAATTGTATCTGCTTCTAAAATATAAATGTCACTTCTGAATGGTTATGATAAAGATCATCTTTTTTTCCACTCTGTCACACAGGTTGGAGTACAGTGGTATGATCATAGCTCACTACAGCCTTAAACTTCTGGGCTTGAGTGTAAAGATCATCATCCTTTATCTAAGACCCGTGTTCTCTTTGCGTTCTTCCTAAGAACTGTGATAAATCTGATTTTTGAATAAACAGTTACAAAAATGTTTATGGGGGACTGGTAGAGAGTTCCTTTTAAGTCTTTGCCAGTATTTCAGTGATTCCACATCCATGGAGGTCTTTGTTGTATTTTGTCTATGGCATTGCCAACACTTTAAGGTGTATTTCGGTATACTATAACTGAAACTTGAATATGGCATGCCTTTCTTTCACATCTTCTTCTTTTCTTTTTTTCCCCAAAGAATAAATAGAAAGCACATTGGTCTGAGGCTAAGAAAACTTGGAATCTAATCGCTAGGTAGCTGTTTGAATTTTGGTGAATCTTTTGACTTTTCTAAGCTTCTTTTTAAAATATCATCTATATAGTGAAATAATTGAGTCTTATGTTTCCATATTCAAGACCATTCTGTATATTAATATTTTATGGTTATGAGAACATACTATTTTATACATCTTAAATAAAATAAAATCTTTAAAATATTGTTTTAATTCAATTTTTTTCTAACTACACATTTTATTGGAGAATTGATAAAGTTCCAAATCACTATTCAATTATAGAAGACACTCCATGTTAAAACAACATATCTTTACAAACAATGTGGTCATTAAATAGGCAAATCTTGGAATTTACATCAGGCTTTTTGAGAAATCATATATTTTGAAGCTCATAATTTTTTGTTATTTCTGTTAATACATAACATAAGCTATATTATTACAAACAATTTTCAAGGAACTCACCAAAGTTATTTTACTTACTGGGATTTTGTGGCATATTATATTTGGTGAATTGTGACTTTTCAGTAATGCAGAATTTTATTTTGTCTTAGTATTTGGCCTAACAGAAATCAATCCTATAATTAAAAGTATAATAATACATGCCATAAAGTTTTCTGCTAGCCTACCATTTATTTATTATTGTTATATGAAATGCATTATTATAACGATGATAAATCCAAACATGGCACACGAAGGCACTTCAACTCTGATTCAAATTGACCTTTCAACTGAAGATAGTGTGCTGTCTCACAGCCACAATGATTAGAACTTAAAATATTGTGGGCAATCTGTTTTATTTTCATGGGGGTGGGGAAGCTATGGGCAAAAGCACTGTAGAGCAGCATCAGCTTACAGTGTTTAGCAGTAGCTCAGCTTTTTCAAAGCCTCTTTTTTCAAGAGATGCTAAAAGGGTGTTCAAAAAAGATGAAAGCTACATGATTAAAATGAAGCATGCCATAATGTTTAACTGGCAGTTTATGCTACATAGTCTATATACTCTGGTCTAATCATCTTGTATTGTGTCTGACTAGTTTATAGTGGTTGAAAGTTTCTTGGCCAGAAAGGACCTTGTAAAATTAGTTCTTATTAGAAAAAGTATGGATGGCTGCAAAATTTGGAGACAGGCTGATTTTAGTCCTGTCAAATGACATAAATAAATAGTCAGCACAACAGTCTTGGTCTAATTTGGAGGAAAAAAAATTTAAGTGGTGTTTGTCTTTAGAAATTCCTTATAGATAGGATTCCCATCAAACTAGCATTTCAATTCTTCCTATAGTATTGTCCCTAAACCCATGGTTTTTGTTTATTTGGTTGTGTGTGTGTGTGATGGCCTCACTCTGTCACTAATGCTGGAGTGCAATGGCATGATCACAGTCACCACAGCCTTGACCTCCTGTACTCAAGTGATCCTTCCACCTCAGCCTCCCAAGTAGCTGGGACAATAGGGGTGCACCACCATACCTGGTTAATTTTTTTTAAAAAATTTTTTGTAGAGACGAGGTCTCGCTATGTTGTCCAGGCTGGTTGTAATCTCCTGGACTCAAATGATCTCCCTGCCTTGGCCTCCTAAAGTGCTGGGATTACAGGCATTAGCTGTTGCACCCAGCTGATGTTTTAAGAAAATTTAATGTGTGTATGTGTATGGGTGTTTAAGAATTTAAAGGTTACATATGACAGATAGAATGATAAGATATAAATATACTAGGTTGGGATATTTAAATCAAATAAGTATATTCAGGACATCAGGGTGCAAAATTCGAAGTATAAAACCATGTGAACTAGAGACAAAAAGCTTAACTATTTTCTTTCTGTCCAATGATAGAATTGTTTTATTTTGTTCGTCTCATTTTTAGTAGTTTTTTTCTCCCTATTGATAATATCTGTAGTCTCCATTTTTTGAATGATAAGGCATATAACTATTTTATTCATATCATTATATCGTATAAAGAGTTTATATCAAAACAGTGTTTTGGTTTTATGTATAAGATTCATTCAAGTTCTTTTCTTTCTTAATTATCCCTATTTTATGTTTTTGTTTTGTGTGGTTAACCATTTGATATTTTGTTAATTTATCAGTTATTAACACTGCTCACTACCAATTGAGTATTATTTATAGGTTAAAAGGTAAACCATAACAGTATCTAAATACATTTTTATGGTGAAAATAACAGGACAGTTTTCTGAAGGTTTTCTAAAATTTTAATCCTAAAATGCAAGCCTTGCCTGATAAGTTCTGTAAAATTCTACTCTGACATGCTAATGGGTTATCTCCACAGATAGAGTTTTACTAGGTATGATTCCTTACATCATGTATCTGAATAATCTTGCAACTGTTAGCTCAAAGGGCTTGTGAAAGGAATCTAAAAATAATCAGAGCAGAGAAGAGACAGTTTTATTCTTGTGATCTTGTGTAAAAAATTATTGAATCTTCTGGTGAGAGAGCCATACCACTGTTACCTCTGATCTGATAATAAAACAAACAAACAAACAAATGTTCCAAGATATTTTATTTCTTGGTTACTTTGATCTTAGTTTTCAGCTGGAGGATGTGTACTTTTCCTGTGCCAAACTCTAAGTGAACAGGGAAAATTTTCTTTGACCTATAAATTGTAAGTATGTGCTACTTCTAATTAATCTTTGTAAGCTAGTGAAAAGAAATGTAGTGGCTTTTATAGTTTGACAATTTTAAAAGCAAATTATCTTCAACTGGATCAACTTTTGAAATTAGAGAGGGCACATACAATCTCAGACCTATATATTTTAATGGTACCTGCTGAGTTTTAGGTGTTTATAACTTGGCCATAAAAATTCTTCCCAGTCTAAAACATAAAGTCTCAACCCAGTAGGAATTTTAAAACAAAATTTGCCTAAAATGATTTATTTTTTTGTTCTTTAATCTAAGAGGAACAGAAATAGAAGGCTTAAAGGCCTAGACATGACTTTTTTTTGTAATTTCAATCATCTTTCTAATTTGTTAATGTACACCATTCCTTGCCTCACCACGATGCCCTGGGAAACGAGGTTTTCCTGTTTCCTCTCTTCCATGGTCTAATTCCCAACCCCTTCCTACACCTTCCACAACCTCAGTCAGTAGGGTGGCAGGAAGAAATGTGATCAGTAAATATTTACTAAGATGATACATTGAGAGCTTTAGTGTCTTTCAAGTGGTCTTACAGCAATAATAGGTCTAATGAATCCCAAAGAAATTATTTTTAAGGGAGGGAAGTTTGTGGAGAAGTAGGGAGTTCTGTGACAGGAAAGAAAAACAGTTTGGAGCAGGGCTTGTGGAAGGCTTCTGTGTTTTAAGGCGATTATAAGCTATACATGCCTCCGAAAGATTTCTGCAAACAAGGTTGTTTATTGAACTGCCAGGAATGTGGGAGAAAAGGGGGTTAGAGACAGAGTTGCTCAAGCCTACTAGCGCCAAGCTGCAAGTGTCCTCATACTTCAGTGGTCACAGAATGTGTGTGGCCCTGTTTTCTGTTCACCTTTGCATCTGTACTTGGAGCAGAGTCTCAGATACCTGCAAGCAATTACAGCATTTGGATGGGTTGCCTGGTGTGAAGCTCCTCTGGCCCAGCCTTTCCACATTTCCACATGGCGACCCGCTGGCTTTTATTTCTCTGCTCTGCAGCAGGTCAACTTTAACATCTCAAGGGTGGTTTTGCAGAGTGTGGCTTTTTACCATGATAAGCTTGTAGGTTTTTCACGAAGTCTTCATACTTGTGTGTTAACATGGTTATTTTAGGAATTGGGCTGACATTTCCATTGTTTCCTCCTTGGATTATCTTGCTCTGGTGCATGCTTTAGTAGTTTTTATAAAGTTTATTGCCCCCTGCTGCTCAATATCTTTGTGTGCTGTTTGTTGTTCTTTACTTCCTGCTGGGGTGCAGTTTAATGAATTATTTTTCAATGAGAATGATATGAATATTACCGCCTGCCCACAGAGATAGTGATGTTAATAGAGTGTTTGTTTATTCTATACCCTTGCCTGTTTTTCTTAGCTCATACGTGTCATCATAACTAGCATCTGAGTGTCACAAGGCTTTGGCTGTCCAAGCTTGATGCCATGCGTGTAATGTCTCATTTATTGCATGTTTAATTCTCTTTCTCTTCTAATTTTCTCCCTGGATCTCTATCTTCAATTCCATTTCAGACAGTTTGGCTTTTATGCCAACATCTGTACATTTGCTTTGCATTGAAATTCCACAAATAACATCTTTGCTGCTGGTGGTCTCTTGTTTAGTAATTGAATCCACACATCTCCAGGATGTGTTTTGTGGGGTGATTTAGCAACTTTAGGTTTTTGTTAAACTAGGGCTTATTTGAAACTCTATTGAAATGAGTCAGGGTTTGTTCTGCGGGCACTTTAACTCCTTCCTGCTTTCTTTTTTTCTCATCGTCCCTAACTTAACACCGTCACCTTTTTTCCTTAATCTGATTGAATTGTAGAGATTCTCATTTCTATTTCCAGAAATGTAGTTAATATTTAAGAACCACCACTGCTACCATATCCTATTCATTTCCATGTAATCTTCTTCCCCTATACGACTTCTGAACATACATCACCATCACCCCTTTCCTCCCTGCTCCTTCATTCTATGTTCCTCCAGTGTTGGGCTTAAGTTAAGAATGTATGCATTCATGACAAGGGATATCCTAAACTCTGAATGCTTCTGGAACACTCCTCTTTGAATCCATTTAATAAAATATTTAAAATCTTCCAACATCTTGACATTTGCTATGCAAATTTGTAGTTAAAAAAATAAAATGCAGGTATATCAGTTAAACTATGTTTGGCTACAAATAACAGAATATGCAACTGATAGTTATGTAAGCAGTAACATGAGTGAATGATCTGTGTAAGCGAAGTTTGTGGGTAGACAGCCTCAGGGAGTACAGTGGCTCAACAAGAACAACCAGGATCCAGATTCTTTCTGTTCTTCTGCTCTCCGACCTCACGACATTGCTGAGACTTGTTACCTCATGCTGGAAAAATGGTGGTTGCAGCTCCAAGTATTGGGTCCTTGCCCAACAGCTTTTGAGGAAATAAGAAGTGTGAAATGTTTCCTAGAAGTTTCATAGGAAAGTTCTCTGTATGTCCTGTTGGGCAGAAATGGTCATGATCCTGTATTTAGAATGATACGAATATGGGAGAATGAAATTAGCATGAGTGACTTAAAAATGATTATTATTCTTTTTCTGGCAGTGGGTACCTTGCCTGCTCAACATAATTAAGGTTTTATTTGCAAAGGAGAGGGGATGGAGCAACAAATTTAGTTCCTTTTGGATAGACACATATATGTTTACTTAACCAGAGACTGGAAGATGTTGCATAAAAAATGGCAAATTAAGCCAGACTCGGTGACTCAGCCTGTAATCCCATGCCTTGGGAGGCTGAGGTGAGTGGATTGCCTGACCCTGAGGGTTTGAGACCCGCCTGGGCAACTTGGCGAGACCTCATCTCTACAATAAATCAAAAATTAGCTGGGCGTGGTAGCGCGCACCTGTAGTTCCAGCTACTTGGAAGGCTGAGGCGGAAGGATCGC
>CAUYQG010079869.1:0-10099 GCA_963574415.1 Tarsius wallacei
TCCAACAATATCGATTTGAGTTTCTTCACCTTCTTCTCTTCTTCTCTTATCTTTCTTCTTTTTTTTTTTTACGCTGCATCTTCACCCCCTTGAGCACAAGTTTGGTAGGCTTCACGTGGGCGTAGTCAGCCATGGCCCACCAGGGACGCGGCCGGGCTCTGGATCCTGACCCCTATTTATACTCACCCAGACCCAACAGTCACATGTCATATCTACTGCTCACGCCCTCTGCCCTCACTCCTTGCAATGAGCACCCCCAGATGCTGTAGGAACAAGGCCCATGAATTGCAAACATCAGCCAAGGGAAGAAAACACAGCAGCAGATACCCTCCTTTTTCCTAGCTCTGCAGGACCTATCTAGAAAATACCACGAAAGGGTCCATTCTAATTGTTCCTTGAGGGGAGGAGGAGTCGTGTCTGTTTCATGTTTGTATCCAAGACCTTGAACACAACAGGTTTGTGTGTGTGTGCTGGACTACTTCCTTAGCTCTTTTCAGTTTTACACACCAAATATGAAATGCTTCTGGCTATGCTTTGACGTATCAAGTATCAGGAAATATAGCAATCCCTGCCCTTCATATGCAAAAACATCTGAAAACAACACCTCCTTTTTTTAAGTTCTCCTAAAGGATTTACACAGATCCATCCACTTTATGACATGTTTTGAATGATATCTAACTGGGAGTTAGAGGTATCATATTTGGTCATGAATCTGAGTGGCAAAATAGCCCCAAATCAAGTGATTTCAGCTAATGTTTATTGAGCTTAATAAATTTCAAAGG
Source organism: Tarsius wallacei (assembly GCA_963574415.1). NCBI lineage: Eukaryota > Metazoa > Chordata > Mammalia > Primates > Tarsiidae > Tarsius > Tarsius wallacei. The sequence goes on from CAUYQG010079869.1 coordinate 783, forward strand.
CCAGGCCTAGAGTCTCATGCCTGTAATCCCAACACTTTAGGAGGCTGAGACAGAGGATTGCTTAAGGCCGGGAGTTCAAGACCAGCCTGGACAACATAGCAAGACCCTATCTCTACAAAGTTTTTTTAACTACCAGACATTAAACAAAGCAAAAAAAATTCACATGATGTATTTCATCAAAACCTCATCACAGGCCAGGCTCAGTGGCTCAGCCTGTAATCCCAGCACTTTGGGAGGCCGAGGCGAGTGGATTGCCTGAGCCCGCGGGTTCGAGACCCACCGGGGCAACTTGGCGAGACCTTACCTCTACAATAAATCAAAAATTAGCCGAGCATGGTAGCACGCACCTGTAGTTCCAGCTACTTGGAAGGCTGAGATGGAAGGATCACCGGAGGCCAGCAGGTCGAGGCTGGGTGGCTAGGAGCGTGCCACTGCACTCCAGTCTAGGCAACAGAGTGAGACTCCAACTCAAAAAAAAACCCTCATCACAATCCTATACGATACATACCATTATCATCCCCATGTTATGATTTTTTCAATGGAGACTCAGCTTTATGCAGACAGATCGCTAATAATTAGTAAAGTCAAAACTCAGGCCTGGGGAATATGGTACCCATCCAGGGACCACAGCCTGCTTATAAGACCCATTAACCATTAATTAAAGCACAGCATTCTGGGAACACCTCAAATCTTTTCAAAATAAAATAGTGCCTCAGAAACTTTTTTTCTTTTAATATACTAAAAAAAGTACGTGTACCTAGGGAGAGACTCTCACAGGAAAAGCCTTTTCCAAGTATCCAATAAACTTTAGGGTCCAATAAACTTTTTTAACCACTAACTCTAAGAAAATGTTAGTCAGTCACTAAGACGCCTTTGACATTAGGCTGAAAGGAGCAGAGAAGGCAGATTTTGAATTAAAAGGGAACAAGATCAGCTGCCTGATTTGTGGGATCCAGTGCTAAGTAAAAAAGAGACACCGCACCCTTGTTTGAAAGTTACCGAGGATTTCGAGATCATGAGAGCAGGGCATTAAACAGAGCATGGGGTCCCTTGCACGTGGAACAGTTGCAAATGCAGGGGTCGAACTCACATGAAGCTGGTCCCAGTAGGGACTGGTATCCAGACCACCAGAGGTCACACTGGACTCCAGGGGGATGAGACCTCCCAGCCTGTGAAACAGCCTGTGAGCTCAGCCGCATGTTTTGGGTGTTTTCTCCAGAATTAACCATGTGCAAAATCAGAATCTCAAACTAGAATGTTCAACAGCTTGGCTCCTAATAGCTCTAGATGTTAACTCAATACAAGACACTGTTTTAACTGCTTCTTATTGCTATGAAATTGCCCGAGACAACAGGAAAAGGTCATCTTGCATATAAATCATGAGTGCAACAGAGATTTCCAAACAAATCCTAAGTAAAAACAATGAGTAATTCTGCATAACATGCTGGAAGGTCCTTCTTAATAGAGTGGGTATTCGAAATTTTCAATATTCCTATTGGCGACCTCCTGGTGTTTTCCAATTATTGAAAACATGGAGAAACCACTTGAGGTGCACAATATATGATGAGTCCTTTATTAAACATCTTATAATGATGTCTTAAAATTAACAAGCCCTGAGAAAAAGTAAATGTGATCTAATAAACTTCTGAATAACATTTATAATACCCAGTAACAAGAAAAGAGAAATTATCTTCATGTGAGCAGAACCACAATAGCAACAAAAACAAAAATCCTGGCCTACCACTCACAACTATAATCCCAGTACTTTGGGAGGCAGAGGTGAGAAGACAGCTTGAACCCAGGAGTTTGAGACTAACCTGGGCTATATGGCGAGACCTCATCTCTACAATAAGTCGAAAAATTAGCCAGCCATGGTGGCATGTGCCTTTAGTCCCAGCTACTTGGAAGGCTGAGGTGGAAGGATCACCTGAGCCCAGGAAGTCGAGGCTGCGATAACCATGAGCATGCCACTGCACTCCAGTCTGGCTGACAAAATGAGACTCCGACTCGAAAAAAAAAACCCTTAGGTGAGGAAAGAGCATTGACCTTCCAGTCAAAGAGCATCTATCTGTCCTATTCACTCAACTGCATTAAGTGACCAGCTCTACACCCACTCATACAGGAGGGACAAGAACAGAAATACAACTGAACTTATTTTAGCCATCTGAGAAAACAGACCAGACTTTGTCTGAATTTCCGGATATCTGATTGAATTTTCCATGACCTTTTGCCAATGGATACCTAAACTATAAGGAATGTACGAGGGGGGACCCAAAAACCCCAGAATTTATTTATGAAAAATTAAGTACTGAGTCTTGCATGTTTAAACTTTAGTCACCTTCAACATACTCTCTTGTTTGGTACAATACACCTATCGAGATTTTTTTTTCCACCGCTCAAAACAGTTTTTGAATTTGTCAATGTTGATGCCTTTTGATGCTTCTGCCGTTTTTTTGTTTCACCTATTCCACATGGGCAAAACGTTTCCCTTTGAGGACTTTTTTTCATCCAGGGAAACAAACAAACAAGCAAACAAAAAAGTCACTGGGGTGAGATCGGGAGAATAGGGAAGGTGGAGTGCAGGGGTCAAGCCGTTTTGGGTCAAAAACTGCAAACACACTCAGTTCAGTGGGGGCAGATGTGCTTGTAAATCACCCATCACGAAATGGGCAAACTCACTGAAATAATCTCCCAGAAAAATTCACTGAAGCCAAACACAGCCTCTCACGACAACGCCAGCTGGTACACTGATGCCAATGGGGTCCTAGAGCACTTACCTAGCAGGGGAAGCCTGTGCTACAAGGGGCCTGCCCTCCAAAAGATAATTCCAGTTCTGGGGGGTACCCCCTCACACATATACCTTTTAACGTTCCAGAAAATACTACATTTTGTTTGCCAGGACCCTGGAATGCACACTATAGTTTTTTGTCTTGTTTTGTTTGCCAACAGCCTGATTAAAAAATTTCAGAGTTCTCTGGATGATTTAAAAATTATTTTTGGCCAGGCACGGTGGCACAGCCTGTAACCCCTGTACTTTAGGAGGCCAAGGCAAAAGGGTTGCCTGAGCCTGGGGGTTCGAGACCAGCCTGGGCAACTTAGTGAGACCTCGTCTCTACAATGAATCTCAAAAACTAGCTGGGCATGGTGGCATGCATCTGTAGTTCCAGCTACTTGGAAGGTTGAGGCGGAAGGATCGCCTGAGCCCAGCAGGTCGAGACAGCAGTGGCCATGAGCATGCCACTGCACTCCAGCCTGGGCAACAAGAGTGTAACTCCAACTCAAAAAAAAAAACATTATTTTCTTCATTTGCCAAGATAGAAATAGCAATGCAGGCCAGGCACGGTGGCTCATGTGTGTAGCCCCAGCACTTTGGGAGGCTGAGAACGGAGAATTACTTGAGCTTAGGAGTTTAAGACCAGCCAGGGCAACACATCAAGACCTCTACAAAAAAAAAAAGCAATGCAACAACAAAATGCAAAATGTACTCTTGACTAATAAAATAGTTCCTAAACACACTCCTCTCTCAGCACAGAGGTTTCCAAGGGGCGTGAGCCAAGGGATGGATTCCAGGTCCCAGGGTCCTTACCGACAGAGCCCTGATACAACTTTCAGCTCCAGACTCAAGGGCAAAGACTTCCCTGGTCAGGAGAAGCATGGCAGGAGTCAAGCTCTGGGGACTTAACAATAGATGATAAATAATAACAAGTCAGGCCAGGCGCGGTGGCTCAAGCCTATAATCTCAGCACCTTGGGAGGCCGAGGTAAGAGGACTGCTTGAGCTCAGGGGTTCAAGACCAGCCTGGGCCCCCTGGTGAGACCCTGTCTCTACAATAAATCAAAAAATAAGCTGGGAGTGGTAGCTCACACCTGTGGCTCCGGATGAGGTAGAAGGATTGCCTGAGCCCAGCAGGTCGAGGCTGCAGTGGCCATGAGCGTGTCACTGCACTCCAACCTGGGTGACAGAGTGAGACTCTGACTCAAAAAATAATAATAATAATAATGAGTCTACACAACAGGACACAAAGAGGCACAAAGCCCACTCTGAAGAAGTCTGCTCTACCTCAGTCAGCTGTGAGCTGACCACAGCCTTCTAGAACTTCTTCAGGCAGATCAGGTTCAAATCCTGGCCCTGTGACTTATTCTTATTAGTCATGTGACCCGAGGCTAGTCAGCTCTCTTCGTCTGTCAAACAGTATTTAATCCACAGAGTTGTTCACAGATTAAGTGACCATCAAGTTGTCCAGTGTCTAGAGAAGTACCCAGTGCCTAGCAGATATTCGAATACCAGTAGCCATATTATTCTTTATCAAACCACCTCCACACCTTTCCACTAACACTGACCCTGGCAACTTCCTCAGAAAACCCAGTGCGTACAGAAAAGAGATGTCGGCAAAAAGGATGCTGCGTCTTTTTACTCAGAAGGTTTGGCCCAGGCACCAAAAGCAATGACAATTTTTACCTCAGAGTCCATGACTCTGGGAGACTGAGACAAAATTTTTTTCCAATTTCAAGGGAAAGAAAATCAGGAGGTACTAACTGTCAATGTCCAGAAGTTTTCTCGTTCCATCTTAAGTTCCACCGAGATCACATCCTTGGGAGAAAAACAGCGCAAGTCAAAGTGCCATACCCTGGTTTCCAGGCAAATGTATATACGTTGGCAAGAAGTCATAAAACCGTTAAAGGGTCCAATGTGTAGGGGTAAAAGAATGAAATAAAGCCAAATACTTCCATGAATAATCTCAAGACCGCATCAAGTCATGTCTGAGAGGGAGAAGCCTCAAAAAGAAATGTTCAACAAGCCAGGCTCGGTGGCTCAGCCTGTAATCCTGCGCCTTGGGAGGCTGAGGTGAGTGGATTGCCTGGGCCCGCAGGTTCGAGACCTGCCCGGGCAACTTGACGAGACCTCATCTCTACAACAAATCAAAAAAGAAATTAGCCGGGCATGGTAGCGCGCGCCTGTAGTTCCAGCTACTTGGAAGGCTGAGGCGGAAGGATCGCCGGAGCCCAGCGGGTCGAGGCTGCGGTGGCTGGGAGCGGCCACTGCACTCCAGTCTGGGTGACAGAGTGAGACTCCAACTCAAAAAAAAAAAATGTGACATTTATCAAACTGTGGACAAATAAAAAGAAAACAAACTTTTTTTTTCATATTTCTTTTTGTCCAGGAAAAACGGTCCAACAGGTAGAAGTTTTGAGTTATAAATAATTCAGTGCAGTATTTCAAACGAGGAGAAAAACAAGGATTAACCTGAAGGCTCTCCCAAATAGTGTCTGTATATAGTGACCGACATTCAAGGGATAATAATTTAAAATACACACACACAGACAAAAGAGGTTTCAAGATTGCAGGAGGAAGCCTTCTCAAGTGATAGGTTATGAGACAACCATTGTGGAAATCCTTCTTAATGTGATTTTTAAAAAATGAAGACAATTTTATTATTTTTATTGTTTAAAATTGTCTTTTAATTGAAGAAGTAGTATGTTCTTGCGATACAAATTCAGACATTACAAAAGGACATGCAGTATAAGTGTCTTTCCCCTATCAAGATTTCTTTTTTTTTTTTTTTGAGTTGGAGTCTCACTCTGTCACCCAGGCTGGAGTGCAGTGCCCACTCCTGGTCACCGCAGCCTTGACCTGCTGGGCTCTGGCGATCTTTCTGCCTCAGCCTTCCAAGTAGCTGGAACTACAGGCGCACGCTACTGTGCCCGGCTAATTTTTGATTTATGGTAGAGATGAGGTCTTGCCAAGTTGCCCAGGCAGGTCTCGAACCCACGGGCTCAGGCAATCCACTCACCTCAGCCTCCCAAGGCGCGGGATTACAGGCTGAGCCACTGAGCCCAGCTAAGATTTCTTATTAGGATGTTTCATTGACCTGCGTACCTGTCAGATTACTTCTGGGTTTATATTTTCTTTATATGAAATTTATTTGATTTCTGAGGACAGGAAGAGCTTAATAAACTTGATTGTAGGTAGACGATAAAAACATTTAGAAAGGAAAAAAATTGATTTTTAAACACAGGAAGGAATTAGAAAAGGACCTAGAGGTGGACAGGATCTTGTAACTGATCACCAGTGAAGAGCATTTGGGACCTTTAAAGAAGAGTTAGAAAATTTGAAGAGGCAAAAATATCATAATAAAGAAAAAAATGCAGATTTCAATGAAATAGGGTCTGTAGTTACAGAATGCAGGTCAATAAGTATTTATTAAAGTTCTGGTCTGTATTACTACAGTTCTAAGTGATTTGGACACACACACAAATGAAAGACATGGTTGTACCTACTGCATGATAACTAACTGCCTGCTTATTTCATTGTTTAGTTGTGAGAAAGCTCAAAGGCCAAAGCCAAGGCCAACTCATCTTCAATTCCCCAGTATTTCCAGCTTATGTCAGGCCCTCTACACATGTTTGTTAAACTTGGTCTTGGGAGAAATATAAAGCAGAAGTGGAATGTGCAGAATAGACATAGTGAGATAGAAAATGAGGTGAAAAGAAATATGATCATGAGCAAATATATTTCAAGACAATAAGCTCTTCAAAGGCTGGATCTAGAGGGCCAGAGATTGATACTTGAGGGACCCCAAAGCTGGAAAGGAGCAAGAGACCCCAGGTAATGGAATCAGAAAGAATCAATCCTGGAGAATTTCCCAAATTCTGGAATTTTGCTGATTGTATGTTATTTTTTAAAACATGTCCCTCTTTATTTCTTGTAAGCTTGTAATTAGTTCTAAAGGCTTTATTAGGTTCAGATTTGACTTTTTAGGCAAGAATGCTTCACAGAGAATGCCATATGTTTCTTGCTGTTTATGCAGTAACAAAACGTCTTATATCAACCTTACTTAACCATGGATGCTTAAATTCTTGTTGCATCTTAACCATTGGGAAAATTTTCCCAACTGAAAAATCGACGCAGTTCTTCAATTTAAGCTGTGATTTTAAACTTGGAATTCATGGATAGATTTTTAGGAAGTTAGTACAATGTCTAAAACTGTCTGCTAGGTTTTGTCTACATGGTCATATGCTAGCCTTTCTGAAAAGGAGTTTTATTAACTTTTCAAAGGAGTATATATATGGTGGGGGGCGGGGGCAAAAACCCTTGGGCAGGCCCCTTGTAATACAGTGAGGGTCTGTCCTGGTGCTTAGGAGCAGATACTAATCTTTACCCATTTATTCTTTCAATTCATAGTTGCCAGTGCTCAGAGGGACAAAGCAATTTAGCATCTTGACCAACAGAGAAAGTCTCTTTCTCCTGATTGTCAAGATCGTTTCACCTGGTGGCAATGAAGTCATCATCATTTGAGTGGCATAAATGTCATTCACTATCTTGGTATAAGCCTAGGAAGAATGGGTCAGCCCATCCCATGATACTGGGAGTTGAACCTCATTTATCACAATCGCTTTCAGAGAAGGAGGCCCACCTCTTTCAGCTTCCTTTTCCAGCTGACACCAAACCTTTCTGAGGAGGTAAGTGATGTTTCAGCTAGACAACTTCTTTGAAAGCAGTGCCAGGACACTCTGACTTAAGCCTGGCTTTAGAAAGATCGTTAAGTCCTTTTAGGCAGCCCGTGGCATGTCCCCATGCCCATTGAGTTGATTTCGTTCACTTAAGGTGACAGAAGAAAAACAGATCTCTGCTAATGAGTGGGAAGTGCTACTGCAAGGCTGAAATGACTTCGCTCTTCTTTTTCTTCTTATTATCATCTTAATCTGATGAACTTGATAGGTGATCAAATAAATCCCTTATGCAAAGACTGCCGACATTAATAATCCTTGAATGAACGGTGTGTTGGCTTTCGTGCTCACTGGGCGTTGCTCTCTTTTGCCATTTAAGGAGACGTTGGGAGTAACTGTGGTATTTGGTTTGCTGAGGTGTCATCTTAAGCAATTTGCTGAAATTTGCCCTTGTGGTTCATGATGGAGCGGGGCCAGTGTATGGGGAGCTGTGGGAAGGTCCTTGCCCCACAGGGTTCTTCCCCCTGGATAGCTGTTGGTGCTTGAATTTCAACCACGTGTTTGGTTGGTTCACCATAATGCTACTTCTTATTCCAAAACAAACCTAAATACATTGTTCACACACACACACACACACACACAAAACACATTGTTTGGCTTTTCATTCATTTAGTTATCCACTCATTCACTCAACAAATATCTTGCATACCCACCCTGAGTGGAGCAGAGAGGACGGGAGGAAAGAGGGCTGAGAGGATGCTGGTGCTGCATGGGGACACCAGGTCGTTCCGGGCTTTTCAGATCTGCTAAGTATCTTGATCTCCAGTGTAAGAGACATGGGAGAACAAGAGTTTTAAGCAGGGGGTGCCATGCCACGATCATATTGGTAGCTCAGAAAGGTCACTCTTGCTCTCCTGTGGAGAATGATCGAGAGTGAAGGGGTGAGGACAGCTAGGAGGCTACTGCCCCATCCAGAAAAGCGATGGATACTTGTTGTGTTTGTCTGTTCAGCAGGATCATATGATACACACAGTATTTGTTATACTGTCTTCTTAAATTGCATGTTTGATACGTGCCCTATTCAGTATGCTTTTAGACAGGATGGGGGTAATCATATGTCTTGCCAAAGTATTCTTTTGTTCAAGGCTCTCAGCCTGTTTTATGGACAAGTGGCTACCAGGAGGGACTCTTACAGGTAAAAAAAATTAAAGCGGTGAGGGGAGAAAGACTGGTCTACAGTTGTCCAGTGAGTCAATGCAGAGGTGCCCTAGAGCCCAGCCCCTATGTACTCTCTGATTCATATTGAATCCATGCACCTGCAGAGACTTCACATGTGTTCACAGTGTCTTCCCATATTTACTTCCAGGTTTCTCCCTTCTAGATTTGTGGATGCTGTTCTCTTTACCTGCCTCACTGCTTATGAATTTCTAGTCACATCTTGATGTTTAGCCTGGGAAACAGGTATATTCTTTTCCCGTCTCTCTTTTCTTTTGGTTTGAGATGCTTGATTTTCAAAGCTCTGTTCTTCCAGTGTCAAATAATTCTTTTTATTTTAAAAAATCACTTTGGTGATGATGACCTTTTCTGTATCTTTGTTGCAGTTCAGAATAGCGGAAAGGATTCTGGGCTGGGGGTTAAAGTGTCTGCTCTCCTGTTAACCAAGGCAACCTTAACCTCTCTGGTCTCAGTGTTCTTTTTTTTTTTTGAGTTGGAGTCTCACTTGGTCGCCCAGACTGGAGTGCAGTTGCCACTCCTGGCCACCACAGCCTCGACCTGCTGGGCTCCAGTGATCCTTCTGCCTCAGCCTTCCCCGTAGCTGGAACTACAGGCATGTGCTACCACGCCTGACTAATTTTTGATTTATTGTAG
>CAUYQG010079872.1:0-28133 GCA_963574415.1 Tarsius wallacei
AAGGCCTAACATCTAGGGTGTACAGGGAACTCAAACATGCCGAAAGGAAAAAAACAAACAGACCCATTAAAAAGTGGGCAAGAAACATGAATAGACACTTCTCAAAAGAAGATATATGGACAGCCAACAGACACATGAAAAGGTGTTCAGCCTCACTAATCATCAGAGAAATGCAAGTCAAAACCACACTGAGATACCACCTAACCCCAGTAAAAGTGGCCATCATTAATAAAATAAACAACAACAGATGATGGCGGGGATGCGGAGGAAAAGGAATGCTTCTACACTGCTGGTGGGAATGCAAACTAGTGCAACCTCTTTGGAAGACAGTGTGACACTTTCTGAAAGAACTAGAAATTGATCTTCCATATGACCCAGCAATACCCCTATTGGGAATATAGCCAGAGGAACTCAAATCATTCTACAAAAAAGATACCTGCACACGTATGTTTGTTGTTGCAGCTCTATTCACAATAGCAAAAATATGGAACCAACCTCCTGCCCATCAAAGCTGCACTGGATAAAAAAAAACGTGGTACATATACACAATGGAATACTATGCAGCCATAAAGAAGGACAAACATATGAACTTCACAGCAACTTGGATGGATTTCGAGTCGATCATACTCTGTGATCCATCACAGAAACAAAGAACAGAGTACCATATGCTGTCATTCATAAGTGGGCCTTGAATATTTATCATAATACTATAAGAAAGGAATTGGCAGTAGTGGGAAACTGCGGGGGGCGGGGGGATTGTCAGTTGAAGGCTACTGCTAGGGGAGGGAGGGACACTCCTCATCAACAATGGTACCTGCATATTGAGCATTTGTATGCCTAACCCTGAATTGTACCCCCATCTTTAAAATAAAATTAAAAATTAGATCCAAAAAAAAAAGGACACCAATCCTATTTGATTAGAGTCTACTCTAATGACCTTATTTTAATGTAATTAACCCTTTAAAAACCCTATTCCCAAATACATTCACATTGCAGGGAGAGGTGGCAGGATTCGGACTTCAACATATGAATTGTGGGGAGGTGGGGACACATGTAGCCCGTAGCACATATGCAAATAGAGAACCAGTAAAAGGATTTAAATGAGAAAAAGACATAATCCAATCTGTGTTTTAAGAGCAGTGAGGCCAGAGTATGCAGAAAAGATTGGAAGAGAAGAAAAGCAATGATGGGGAGGTAGGTTGAGAGATTATTTCAGTAATTCAGACCCCACAGCAGATATTCTTAACCTGGAGCCCACAGGTAGGTGAGGTATGCTGTGTCTATAGAACCACATGAGGATGCATGCATGCCCATGATGTCGTTTAGTCTCAAAGCCCTGTCACAGTCAAGAAGCACAGGACAACAGCCAAAATAAAATTTTTAAAAATTAAGAAATTCCATGTCTTACTCTGTTACTCAAAGGAATTCTAACAGAAAGTGCATAAAAGCACTTACTTGTTTTACTCCTTTGTTAACAGGTATTCCAGCAATTCTCTCCTCAAAACTCTCTGGGAAAAAATACTTCTCCTTTTACTCCTCCACTGCCCAAAGGGCTAGCTCTTCTTCTTATCCCTTTTTCCTTTCTCTCTAAGAACTTTATCATGCACATCAAATTAGTTTCTCTTCCACAAAAAGAAATATTTGGATGGAGAGAAGAACTGCTTCTCTATTTGTTAGGCAGGGAGGTGGTGGGGGAAATCTCTGAGCATTCACACATTAATCATTGTTGCCTGATCTCATGCATTTTCTTAAAGAATCTTAGCTTTCTTCAGATCCTCAAAACTCTTACTACACATTTGATGATTAGTAAATAATCAACAAAAGAAAAAGATGTGGTTGTGTAGGAACTAGCAAGGCCACCTATCATTCTCTAACAATTAGGCTGGGTCATCAGTAGACTGCCACATCTGTGGTTATATCCATCCTGCCAGTGTTGCAGCCCAAAACCAACTGTGCACTGATAAGACTTCACACAAAGCTAACAGAGTGACTGCACATTTGCCTCACAGGACAAGACTCCTGTAAATAATGTATTCTGCTTTGAACACAATCTATTCAGAAACCCTGAGTAAGTTGCTGATTTAGGTCACCTAATTTAGTACTAAGTGATTTTTCACTGCTCTCAGATAAGAAGTTGACAGAGAACGGTAATGCTTACAGACATGCATATACATATGCCCCACACATACACACACACACCACATATGTATACCTGCCACATATAGACCATTATGAGATGCTGTGGTAAGACACAGAAGAAATGAAACACACACAAAATTTTTTAATTGAAAAAAATTTTTTTAAATAAAAAAGAAATGAAACACAGGCTATAAGGAAGGGAAGTAAAATGTGCCCTATTTTCACCTTCCTTTCCCAGCTAATTTCTTCCCAACTTCCAAGTCCTGGCTGAGAGCTTACGTCTTCCTGAGACCTCTCTTCCATCTTGGCTAAACATCCCATCTGTTGTTCCCATGGTATCCAGTGAGTTCTTCTCTCATTTTACTCATCACATCGTTATTAGCATTATCTGTCTCCCCTACTAGATTGTGAGCTTCTGTGGAACAGGAATAGGGATTTTTTTTTCTTTCTGAGCACCTAGCAATTCAATAGTTAGAATGTTTGCAAAGTAGGTAAATACTCACTGAGAAGCCTAGCTTCAAATTTTATGCTCTTCCTACTATACTACCCCACGTCCTGGAATAAAAAGATCTAAGCAATTTGCCTATGATTTAGAGTCTGAGAAGTTTTGCAGAGGAGCTCATTCTAAACAGGAATCGCAGGCATCCTCAGCTCAGTTATCTGCCTAGGATTAGGTGGTTGAGTCCCATGTCCTTGGAAAGCAGAGGGAGTCATGGGAGGAAGTGGAGAAAGGAAACTTCACCCCTGCTTCAGTCATCTATGGCAGCATGTTCTCATATTACTCGACCTTTCAAAGGGAACTTCCCAAACTGTTTCTAAGCAAATCCCATCCAAATTTTCCCTCTGAATCATTCAAGAGCCATCTAGTTGTAGGTGGAACAACACGAAGTTGTTGCAATACCGTCTTAAGTGTCATGAGTGTTACATCTCCATGAGGCTATTCATGGCTTGTGCCTCCTGCATCAGGGATATATAGAAGTCCAACATCTGAGATCCATTTAGTGGAAGCTAAGAATAATAATAAACCCTTCTGTGAATCCACCTGCTTCAGAACCACCCACCAGGTTGTGTGACATGCAGATTTCAGGGTCTTACCCAGGTCTCAATAAGATTCTCTGAGGCTGGGGGTCAGAGAGAGCTCCCTTCTTAACAAGCTCCTGGATAACTCCATCTGCTGAAACTCTGCTCAGAGATTATACTTTCAGGGAAGGCTTTTAGACCCTCGCCCAGGCTGGTAAGCTTCCCTGACCCCTCTTCTTGCTGTGATGACCATGTTACCAGTCTCCTCTGCTACCTTGGGTTCCAAGAGGAAAGCAACTTTGTCTTCTTGTTATCATCGGATCCTCAGGGTTTTGAACAATATTGATGAACTGAATGAATGATTCTTATGCACAGCCAGAGGGCTGACACACTCTTCCAGGTCATGCAAGGTGTTCTAAGGTCTGGCCTCTGCCTGCCTCTTCATCGGCTCTTCACAGCTCTCGGCTTCACACTCAACACTCCAATAACATCTGACATCTGCTTGTTCCTTGCACACTCTCTTACTTCCCTATGCGTTTCCTCAATCTGCTCTTCTTCCTCTAGGTCCCTGTCACTATGTGCCATCTCCTCCATTCACACCCCCTCCCTACCACTGGATAATTCCTACTCACGTGTTCTAAGTCTCTGCTCAGGCATCTTCTTCTTTCGAGAAGTTTCCCCATTCACGCTACCCTAGGAAAGCCTCTCTTCCCTCGGACCCATGACAGCCTATGCATATTTCAATCTTCACCTTTGCTAATTATCTCTATACAACAGACAACAAACTTCTCTAGGATGTAGACCACATCTCAATCATCTACTCATTCCTAGTCTCTAATCCAGTTCTTGGCACAGAGTAGTTGTTCAGAAAGTTATTGTGTGAAAAAATGAACGAGCAGACAGGCAAACAGTGCCAAACATTCAGGCACAACTGTCCGTCAAAGTAGGAACTTGCGCATCTGAACACCAACCCAACTGGTGGCTGGACTGGTAGATCCCCACAGGGCACCAACACTTGAGGGCCACCTTACATAAGGCCAGGCATCTTATCAGATTGGCAAGGAAGGTTAAGCCAGAAAAGATTGCCATGTGCTGACACTCCAAACTAGGTAGAGAAGAAGCCGAGAAACCCAAGGCTCCCTGACTAAAGCATAGTGAGACCCCAAACCTGGGTGCAGGGCAGTGAAAGGGAAGTAAAGAAGGCAGGAAGAGAGGGATCCAAGATCAAGTCCATAAGACAATGAGTCACTCACTGTGGCTTCAGGGTGACCAAGCCCTCGACTACTTTGGTGAACCCATCATAGGCTCTTAAAGTGGCAGTGCTCCCTAGCTAGAACTTGTCACTAAGTTCTAGGTTAAAAGAATGAAAATCATGTTGTGTTTTTCCCTTAAAAGCCTAGTGTTTTAGTTTCCTATTGCTTCTTTAACAAGTTATCATAAATTCAGTGGCCTGAAACATCATAAATTTATTGTCTTGCCATTCTGGGGAAGTCCAAAAACAGGGCTTACAGGTTTCCGCAGGGCTGTGTCCCTCCTGGAGGCTTTCAGTTCCTTGTTTCTCCAGCTTCCAGAGAGTGCCTGCATGCTTTGGCTCATGGTTCCTTCCAGTAATGACAGTGTTCCAACCTCTGCCTCCACCATCACATCTCCTTCTCGGACCTTCTCACTCTGAGCCACCTGCCTCCCTCTTATAAGAAGGCTTGTTGTTACAATGGGCCCACTCAGATCTTCCCAGAGAGTCGCCACATCTCAAGATCTTAACTTAGACACATTTGCAAAGTTCCTTTGCCATGTGAAGTAACATATCCACAGGTTCCAGGGTTGGGACATGAATCTTTTTTAGGGGCCAGCATTCTGTCTACCACATTCAGCCACAGAAAAAAAAATGTTAACTAAATTAAATTTCTATAGAAATAATAAGTATGACTGTATGCTTTCTATCACTGACAGGAAATAAAATGACACACACAAAAAAACAGAGAATGAAGAAAATAAAATTAGAGTAGTATAATTTAGAGTTTCAGTTGGTTTTCCTCAACTAAAAATTCTAATGTAAATGTAATACTGTCACTCCTAAAAAAAAGATTACAGTTGAGCACGGATACCTTATTTTCATGGGTTATGCCTCTTTCCCTTCCAGATCGCTCTCTTTATGAGCTAGGAGGCACAGCTCATAACTATAGGTGGTACCCACTGGAATGCATCGCTGCTGGAAATTCATGTAGCACAGGGATTCTTGTCAGGAGATATGAAAAGGAATTCAATCCAGGACATGAAAAGGAGAGAAGTCTGTTGTTTTTGTTGTTGTTAAGAAATAATAGCAAAAAAAGAAAGAAAGAATAGCAGCAAATGCTTAAAAAGGAATCTCGGCATTTTGTTAAAAGTATGAATGCCCCAGGATTTTCCACCTATAAATTACTGGAGATAAAAATACAAAAGATTTTAAATGCCACATCTGACCATGATAGGAGTCCACATTTTCTGACCAGCTTGAACGAAGGCAAGTTGCACACTCACGAATATACAGCAGCTGAGGATGCCAGTAGGGGCCAATGTGGAGTAAGTCAGGACAGTAGAGGTGAAGGATTACCACTGGAAGATATGTAACTTACCTTTTCCTCCAGCCAGGGGAGAAGAAAAATCATTATCAGCAAACAGCTGGTAACGCTGGCAGACATTCAGTATGTTTCTCTAATTTGTCTGTTTTTCTTCTTGATTGAAACAGAAGAGAGACAGAGAGAAGGAAAAAGAAGCATTCAGAACTCTTTTCAAAGCCTTGATTGAGGATCCACCAGTTTTTTTTTTAAGACAGCTCGGTTTATACCTGCAAAATTGTTCTTATTTTAACATGTCACGCATCACATAATTTTTAAAATGTTGAAGACTTGGGTTTGTTTAAAACAAGAAAGATGTCAGCATGGTTTCCATCACCAGGGAAGGAGCCCATAAAGAGAGTTAAAAATATAATAGACAAAATAAAATCATAAATTGAGTGCTTGAGAACATGGAGAGAAAGAATCAATAGCACAGAGGAATGAGGGGGCATGTCCTCCTCAGAACCAAAAGAAAGCTAAGGTGAGGCTGCAACACTTGGTGGGGATAAGGCACAGAAAGCTCAGGAATTTTCTACCTAGGCTTCTTGAAGTTTCTCTCATGAAAAACAAGGCAGCTCTATCTTTTAAGGGGGATGGGGAGAAGCAGCACAAAACTAAGTGGAAGAGCTTTAGAGGCAGTGAGGACATTTGGAATAGTCACTGGGGCGATTAGGAGAGGGAGCTACCCAGATTCGGGGGCAGTTTGGAAGGCCCTCCTATGACCAGGGACCACAAATGTAAAAGGAAAAAATCCACACAATTATATGAGCTTCTCCAACACCTTAAATGTAGAAGCAGAGTAAGTGGATAGCCGGATTGATCCAAGTTTAAGAGTTTATAGGATAATTGGGATTTTTTTTTTTTAAATGGGTCCCAGGGTCCCAGGCTGAAAGAGCTTTGAAGCTACAGAAGAGAGAGTCTGTGATAAGTGGAGGGAATTGGACAGATTTAAACATGGAAAGAAAAGGCCAAACTGAGTTTTGACGAGAACTGCTCTGGCTACAGAACAGAAAATGAAATTTATAAGGACTAAGACTCTTAAGGAGGCAGAGAAACCACTGAAAAACTTCCTCACCAATCCAAGACAAAGATGAAAAAAATTTGGAACTGGCAAAGGTCATGTATTAGATTCCTGTGGCTGCCATAACAAATTGCCACAAACAGTGGCTAAAACGAGGGAGTGTATTCTCTCACAATTTCAAAATCAAGGTGTTGGCAGAGTACTTATTTTAGAAAATAAATCCTTCCTTGCCTATTCCAGCTGCTGGTGACTGTCAGCATTCCATGACTTCCTTGGCTTGTTGCTACGTCACTCCAATCACTTCCTCTGTCTCCATCTTCACGTGGCCTTCTCCTCCATGTCTAACTCTTCCCCTCTTCTCTGTGTCACAATTCTTCCTCTGCCATTCTCTTATAAGGTCATTGGTCATTGGATTTGGGTCTAAACAAATAATTCAGGTGTAATCTCATCTTAAGATCTTTAGCTTAATGACATCTGTAAGGATCCTTTTTCCATTTAAGGTAACATTGACAAGTTCCAGGGATTTAGTGCAGACATATATTCGATGGACTATCATTCAACTCATCCTGGGTAATAGAGAGAAATAAATCTGAGAACTTCTTGAGAGGTACAGCCAGCAGAACTCGATGACTAGATGACAGTGGGGAATGAAGGAGAGGAAAGAGTCAACTTAGTACTAAGTTACTAGTGTAACTTCCAACCAAAGTACTTAGATGATGCCACCAACTGTGATAGAGAGTCTATTTAATGAAGAAGATGACTACCTTTCAAACATGTTGAGTTTGAGGTGTCTATGAGACGTCTAGATGGACCTATGCATCTGAGTCTCAGGAAAGAGATATGGGCTGGGAACAGAAATTTGGGGATTTATGAGCACATAATTGGTCATTTAAAGCCTTAGAGAGGATAAAAATATTGATCAAGAAAATAAAAGGTGGCAAAAATTATGGAGAAATGGACAGTTAAGGGGTAGACCGAGGAAATGGGACCCACGAAAGAGATCAAGAATTAATCAAAGTACAAACAATTCCCAGAGGAAGTGCCAACAGAATCATTTCTGGAAGTAAAGCACAGTGAACAGTGTCAGAGAACACCAAGAACAAGTGAGATGAGTAACGCATGGAAGCAGATGGAAGAGGTGGAGATGACAGAGGTGGACAGCATGGGGGTGTGCAGATGAAAAGCAGTCCAGGTAAAGGAAAAGCACGTGCCAAGCCCACAAACATTTCAGACATGCTTGAAGAACAGAAAGGAGGCTGGTAGGGTTAGAAGAGAGTGAGCAGAGGAAGTAAGCAAGGATCTGAGAGGTCACAGAAGTCCTGGTAACTGTAAGGCCTTTCTGGCCATTGTAAGGACTGTAGCTTTTATTATGAGTGAAAACGGAAAGCTCAGAGGGTTTTCTGCAGAGGAATGACACAACCTGACTTCTTCCTTAACAAGATCACTCAGACAGCTGTGTGAGAACAAGAGATGAGGCTCAAAAGATATGTTGGGTTCAGACTGGAGAGGCAAGAGTGTGAGTTGGTAGATCAGTTAGGAGGTGATTGCCAACAATCTCGGTGGGAGATGATGGCAGCTTGGACCAAAGTGGTAGCTATAAGGTGAGAAAAAGGGATGTGATTATGGATATATTGAAAGTACAGTCAACAAAATAGCTGAAATTGGACACAGAGTGTGAAAAAGACAAGTCAAGGATGATTCCAGGCTGGGCACCGTGGCTTATGCCTATAATCTCAGCACTTAGGGAGATCAAGAGTTCGAGACCAGCCTAGGCAACATAGCCAAACCTCATCACTACAAAAAAAATTATTTAAAAAATAGCCTGGCATGGTGGCATGCACCTGTAGTCCCAGCTACTTGGGAGGTTGAGGTGGGAAGATCGCCAGAGTCCAGGAGGTCGAAGCTGTGGTGAGGCACGATTGTGCCTCTGCACTCCAGCCTGGGTGACAGAGTGAAACTCTGACTCAAAAAAAAAAAAAAAAAAAAGATGATTCCAAGGATCTTGGCTTAAGCTGCTGACCAGTGGGGAGCAGAGAACAGCTTCTCTGTATAAATGATGGGCTCTCTATACAAATGAAATTCAGGTAAGTGTCTAGTCCTTTATTCCAACCAGACTGCCTACCCTACACCTCTTCTATGTCATAATTTTGGTATATGATGCTTCAAGGGTCATACCAAATGCTATATCACTGAGGCACAAAGTGCGAAAATAAGAACGAAAGATGAGACTCAAAATGAATGTCAAAGACAGACTGGATTGGGCATGATGGCTTATGCCTGTAACTTCAACACTGAGAGGCAGAGACGAGAGGATTGCCTGAGCCCAAGCATTCAAAACCAGCCTGGGCAACTTGGCAAGACCTCGTCCCTAAAAAAAAAAAAAAATTAAGTAAAAAATAAAAGACAGATTGTAAAAAACTAGAAAAGAGACAAAACTACTCCTGAAAAATCTCAATTGTCTTACAGCACGTTGCACCACATGCTGCAGACTTGAAAATGCACAGATGTTCCATAAGAAAACCTGTGATTCACTCTTCAGCAAGAAAGATCCTGGAAAACTTTGATTAATCGGACCCACCAGTGCCACGTCATTGCTGAAAAACTCATACTTGGGGGAAAGAAAAATAAGGATGTTCTTCATAAGAAAATGAGCCAACTACATATTCTCAATATGCCCCCTTCATTGGAGAATCACGAACTATAAATATTGTGAAATGGTATTAGCGAGTTGAATAGGTTTGCTTCCCGAACTCTATGGGTGTTGTCTGAGACATTTAAAGGGTCAGTGCTTGGCAACAGCTCCGTGCTGTGTGGAAATGGTTGAGGGATGCACTCTACCTTTGGAGCCTCTCAGTCACTCAGGAAACTCTAAATTATGGGAATATGGGAATTCGCTATTGCACATGCAAATTGCATTCACTCTGAAATTTATCAAGATTGCTCCAACATCTTCTATTCAAAGGCAGCCAGATTCTCTCCCATGGGGATATGACTTCCCCATAAATCCGAGGAATTATGCCAATCTAAGATTACAATAGATTCCTCAGAACTTGGGAGCAGAACTAATACTTCACTGCTGAAAATAAACATTAGCATCCCAGAATTCTTTCACCTAGAAACACGATGCGCCTGAAGGTTAGATTCCCACCTCAGCCCACAAGCATGTGTTGAATCCACACTTTTCCTAAAACACTCGGTCCTATCAACATGAGAACCTAGTTTCCGTTGATTAATGAGGGAGTGGTTTTGAGACACTGGTTATGTGCCAGGCACTGTGCATATGCTGGGGTTACAGAGTTACAGAACACAGGGAGCACAGTCCTTGCCCTCAGAGAGCTTACAGGGAGTGGCACAAACTGAGACAACATAAAATCCAACGGAGAACAGTCAGTGTTCCGGGTGTCACCCACCCGGAACCATGGGCGGGGTGTTGAGGAAGCACAGACCGGGACAGGTAAAGGGGGAAACCTAGTGCTGACACTTGAGAAAAGGGTTTTCAAGGCAGATGGAATGGCAAGGCACACTCAAAGCTGAGCTTAGGTCACAGGAACACGCCCATCCAACTTTTATGACTCTCTCTTGCCCACATAGCAAGTAGCCCACAAGGCTGTGAGCTTCCAGTGGGGGCTCTACTGGACTTGGCCAAGACCTCTAGCAGAAGAGGCAGCATTGAGGAGGGTGACGAGCCACAGCAAGTGCCGTGGGGCATAGAGAAAGCAGAAGAGGGCTAAGAGAAGGAAGCATCATCTCTAGGAATGGGGCACTTCGGGGTGGGAGTATCATAGATCCACTGTTTTGGAGAACCTATCCTCTTTCTAATGCTATGAAGTTCTGGGGATAAAAAGAACCGTAGAGTATGTCCCCCAGCATCACTTTGTGAAGAACATATGGTCCTCAACTCTTGAGGTCTACCAGGAAGACCAAATGCTGTCACATGTTGTAAAATGGTGATCATTGATAATAATCAGATGGTTATTGAGATTACAGAACGTGTTACCCGTACATAGAACTGTCGCATGCTAAATGCTCATTAAATGCTAATATTATCAAGTGCAATTATTTACATATGTTCAGGTATAGTGTGCAGGACGAAGGAAGAAATGTCCGTTCTAATAAGGAGGGAAGACAGGAAGGGCTTGGAAGTTCTGACAACAAGGGTGCTCCTCACACAGGCTGGGACATGGAGGCTGGAAGACAGAGAGTGCCGAGACATGGCACAGAACTAGCCAGCGGCACCTGGCCTCCTGGAGAAACTCAAAGCCTCCTCTGTTCCCCATCCCCAGCAGCCATGCTCAAGGATGAGATGGTGCCACAAATCAGCTAAATTCACTGATGTTTGTTAGATGACAATAACCATCATCAACACAGTTGCTATTACTGTTATTATTATTAATTCTTATGGTGTCCCAGATACAGTGTTCACATTCTTTCACATTCATGTCAGTTAATGCTCACTGTCAGGATGTAGGTATGGTGATGAGTCCTATTCTACAAGTGACAGAGGTTCAGTTTACCCCCTACTCTGTACCACCAGCAGTATATAAGAAAAGCATGAGAGTCAAGTGTGCACATTTTTTTTTGGTCAGAATCTCACTCCGTCACTCAGACTGGAGTGCGGTGGCACACTCACAGCCACTCCAGCATCGACTTGCTAGGCTCCGGCAATCCTTCCATCTCAGCCTTCCAAGTAACCAGAACTACACATGCGTGCTACCACACCCGGCTAATTTTTTGATTTATCATGGAGATGAGGTCTTGCGAAGTTGCCCAGGCTGTTATCAAACCCATGAGCTCAGGAAATCCACTCACCTCGGCCTCACAAAGTGCTGGGGTGACAGGCTGAGCCACCGATCCCAGTCTGTGCACATTTTTAAATTACTGTTTTAAGTTAAGGACTTCCTGCGTAGTGCTGTATTCATTTCTGGACTTTTCTAAGGTGTGGCAGGAAGAAAACATAAGAAAAGAGGAAAAGAAGTATATTTATGTCTGTTGTTAAGAAAAAGAAGCAAATGGCAACAAAGAGAAAGGGAGGAAAGGAGAAAAGGGGGAGAGGAAATGGAAAAAAGTGTATTTCAGAGACATTTCCTGGTGCAGTTCCAACAGTCTTTTATACTTTCCGTATTGCCTTTATCCCATGTTAAGTATTGAGATTCACTTGAGACTCGATGCTAAAAAAAGTTGTCAAAGAATGCACTCTACACACTGTCGAGAAGAACACTCAAAACTCCCTGGGCCTGGTGAGTTATTGTAAACCTTCAGAAATCAGTCATTTCTCCACTTTTTATACTGTTCTAGAGTTATAGAAGCTGAGATAAATTTTATCAATTTATTTTATGAAGCTGGCACATTTCTGAGTGGGAAAAATCCTCACTAATATAGCACAAAAACATTTACCAATAGAAAAAAGTATTAAAATCTAAGCCATTTAAATTCCTTGGTATATTTAAAGAATAATGGACAAAGACCAAGTAAGAGCTATTTCTAAGAATAAAGAATAGTTGAACAAAGGGCTCTATTAAATTTATATATGATATATAATTTACTACTTAAATATCCTGTCTTTCGCTTCCTGGAGTGTGGCTCTATTGATTTCCCATCACATTACAATCAGTATTTGTGCTTTATTTAGTAAAGTTATTATTTTATAACTGTCGGATTTCTTTGGGTGGCTTATATCTTTCATCAGTGTCTCATATTTTATCAATATCTTTGTGCCATTTATGAGTTTGCCTTTATTCTACTTCGTCCTTCATTAATAAAAGTCAGTATGCCTTTTATCAGATTCAACATCCATTCCACATTTTAAAATAACTTTAGAAAGCTAGAACAAAAGATATCCATCCAAAGACAAGAACCATATTCTACCTAACAGAAAATAAAGACATTCCCATCTTCGTATCAGTCATAAGAAAAGAATGCCTATTGTTAACATTTATTTTCAATTCCAGAAATACCAGACAACCCTTAAAAAATAAATAAAAGAAGATAAATATTGGAAAGATAGATATAAGTTTACAATTACTGGCAAATGACATGACATTGGCAAATCAAATCCAGTTGTATATTTGAAGGAATTACCACATTGTGGCAACCATAATTTTACTCCAGAACTAGAAGAAAATATAGGTAAATATGTAACTATTCTTGGAGTGGAACTGTCTTCAAGGCAAACAAACACAATTTTGAATTAGAAAGTTCTGACTTGATATCGATGTAAAACCTCTATACAATACAAAAACTCAATTAATACTCGGGGTCAGAGTGGTAATGTCAGTCATCAAATTGTCAGACAAAAGTTCAATATTTCTAAGATACAAAAAGTTATTCTAAAATATAGAATTTTTTAAAAAATCAAGTATGTCATCATAAAAACTAAAGGATACACAAAGTCAATTCAAAAAAGAAAAAATTCAGAAACCGATAAACAAAATTTGATTTCACTCATAGTTTAAAAGTGTAAAGTCAGATAATATGCCACTCACATACTCCCATGGTAAGAGCATATATCGATGCAATTTTTGACAAAATAATTAAGCAAGTCATATCAAAACCTGAAAGAGGTATACACTTTTTGAACCAGTGATTCCATTCCTAACAATGTATCCTAAATAAATAACTGCGCATATGCACAGAAATGCATAAACAAAGATGTTTACAATAGCAAAAGATATACACACGTAAAAGATTAATTAATCATGGTGCGCCCATACAGTAAAACACTCTGTAATCATTGCAACTGATGTACTAGGAGAGTACTGAATGATTATAAAATTTACACCAAGGTCCACTGAAGATATAAATGGAAAAAATGTTATCCATCAAAAGATTGACAGTGTTGGGATTACAGGATATTTTATTTTCTATTTTGGGTTTGTCTTTGTTTCCCAAATTTCTGCAATAATAATGTGCTGTTTTTAAGTTAAAATATTTTCATTGTTCAACCCCCTCTCACAAAAACCATTGAAAAGAGGGTTCCTACTATGCATTAGACACTTTGAATCATTGTCTCTGATTCTCACTATACGTAACAAAGTAGATATTATCTCTCATTATGTGAGGAAATGAAGGTACAAAGCAGTAACAACTTTCCCAAAGAAATTCAGATACTAAGGATCAAAGTCAGGTTTCACACTCTTCTGGACATTGGCCTAGGCAAAGAATTTATGACAAAGACCCCAAAGCAACTGCAACAAAAACAAAAATGGACAAGTGGGATTTAATTAAACTAGAAGTCTTCTGCACACCAAAATTAATAATCAACAGAGTGATCAGAAAACCTACTAAATGGGAGAGAATATTTGCAAATTACACCTCAGATAAGGGGCTAATATCCAGAATTTATAAAGAACTCAAACAACTCAACATGGAAAAAACAAATAATCCCATCAAAAAGTGGGCAAAGAACATGAATAGACATGTCTCAAGACACATAAGCAGCCAACAAACTTATTTTAAAATGCTCAACATCACTAATCATCAAATAAATGCAAATTAAATCCACAAAGAGATAGCATCTCAAACCAGTCAGAATAGCCATTATTAGAAAGTCAAAGAATAACAGATGTTGGTGCAGTTGCAGAGAAAAGGGAACACACATTCACTGTCGGTGGGATTGTAAACTAGTTCGGTCACTATGGAAACTAGTATGGAGATTTCTCAAAGAACTAAATATTGAATTATCATTTGACCCAGCAATCCCACTACTAGGGGTCTACCCAAAGGAAAAAAATCAATATATAAAAAAGATGCCTGTGCTCATATGTTCATGGCAGCAGCACTATTCAAAATAGCAAAAGCAGGGAACCAGCCTAAGTGTCCACCAGCAATTGACTGGATAAAGAAAATGTGGCACATATATATATGCCATGGAATATTGCAGAGCCATAAAAAGGAATGAAATCATGTCCTTTGCAGCAACATGGATAGAGCTAGAGATCATCTTCCTAAATGAACTGACTCAGAAACAGAAACCAAACACAGCATGTTCTCACTCACATGCAGGTGTTAAATGGTCATAAAGATGGAAATAATAGACACTAAGGACACTAGTGGGGGGGTGGCAGAATTCAGAAACTACCTGTGGGTCGCAATGTTCGCTCTCTGGGGAATGGGCCACCTGAGATCCAGTCCTCACCACTACACAATATGTCCATGTAACAAACAGGCACATGTATCCCCTCAATCTAAAATAAAAATGGGGGGAAAGGCAGGTTTCAGCCCAGAATTGCTTAACATCAGTCATTACTCTTTCCAGTACCTCCAGCTGCCTTTGAGATTGCAAAGCCCATCTACAGCAGTGAGAAGACCGACTCATCACCACCATTGGTGTCTAAACTCTAAATAAATGCTACTGTGAAGAAAAGCAAGAAACCAATAAAAGTTTAGAAATATTCATATTAAAAATAAGCTTTTATCAAAGCATCTATTTAGAGCCACTGTAAGCTGCACAGAACCAAGAGCCAGGTGGGTTTACTCTCTTCTAAAAACTTCATTACACAGCCATGCAGAGATGGAGAAAACCCATCAAAATCTCAAGATGTCAAAAATTTGACACACAGTAGAGAATTATACCACATACTCTATTTCAAAAATGTTGACATAGTTACAAACATTCTACCTTCCCAGTCTCATTTTCTACCTACTCTAAGAAACATCTAGAGGCATCACAAGTCCTAAAGTTGCCCTTTTTTAACGTCTTGATGGATGAAACCAGTTTTTGCCCTGAGGTTCCTCAGCTGACAGTACTATATCATGCACTATAGATCATCCCTCATATTACCAAGTCGGAAAGCTCTGGATTTACCCCAAATCTTCCATTTCCGTCAATAACTTCATTATGGCTTCTTGAGGTACTTATATATTCAGCATCTTGAAATAATAAGTTCCATAAATTATCACCCTCTCAGTGGGCAGCATTTCCCTTAAGTAATTTTTTTCAAGCTATATAAAGGGATTCCTTTTGTTCCAGTGTAGAGGTCGTTGGATTAAAAGTCTATATTTGATGTTATCCATTATGCTAAACCTCAGCCTTGACTTTAGTTTCTCTGAAGTTGACAACCAACAAAGAAACTCTCATTATAATGAAATATTACTCAGCCTTTAAAAAGAAGGAAAATCTGTCACTTGTAACAACATGGGTAAACCTGGAAGACATTACTCTGTGTGAAATAAGACAGACACAGAAAAACAAATACTGCACTTAAATGTGGAATCTAAAAAAGCCAAACTCGTAGAAACAGAGAGCAGAGGAATGGACAGGGGTGGAAGAAATGGGGAGATTATGGTCAAAGGGTACAAGGTTGCAGTTATAAAATGAATAAAGTCATGTAGACCTAATGTACAGCACGGGGACTATAGTTTATGATAAAATACTGTATATTTGAAATTTGCTAAAAGAGTCGACCTTAAGGAGTCTCACCATTAAAAAAAAAAGTTAACTACGTGAGGTGATGAATATATTAATTTGCTTAACTGCAGTCATCGTTTCACAATGCATATGTATATCAAAATACCACACTGAATACCTTAAATATATACAATTTTTATTTGTCAGATATATCTCAGTCAAGCAGGGGGAAAAGTGTAAATAAATAAATAAAAACAACATATCTGACTGGGCATGCTTAGTTGCTTCTTAAACGGTGTGGAGCAAATGTGTGTCCACATGGACATCATCTAGTCAACTTTGTATCAGAAAGACTAAAAAAGCGCAACAGGAAAAATATATACACAGAAAAGAGGGGCACAAAAACAGACATCTCCAGATGAATGTTCCAGAAACCTACTACTTGTTACAAATGTTTTAAAGAGCCTTTCTCAAAAATGTTTACCAAATCTCACTGCAGCAGACTCGAAATCTGAGCCCAGGATACAGACCTTACCTCTCATTCTAACTCAATGCAAAAAGGAGAATGGAGGAATTAGAAACTAGAAATGGAGAAATTAGAAATTAGAAGCAGATAAAAATATCTGTTAACCAGGCATGGTGGTGCATGCCTGTAGTCCCAGCTATTCAGGAGGCTGAAGTGGGAAGACCTCCTGAGCCCAGGAGTTCAAGGCTGCAAGGAGCTGTGATTGATTGTTCCACTGCACTCCAACTTGAGCAACTTGAGACCCAGTCTCAAAAAAAAAAAAATCCATACACCAGGCTATGATTCTTTACTGTATTGAGTCAGTTGCTTTAAAACTGGTTGCTAGAGTACCCAGTTTACTCAATTTACTTAGTGTTTAGAAAGATTTATACAGTAAGGAGTATGATCTGGTCTCATTTATTGTCGATTAGATGTGGTCATTTGTGGCCCTCTGATACTGGTTTGTTATCAGAAGGCTAAACCTCTTCTCTCTATTATAGAATAATGATGATGTTTTATTTCCATTTTCATTCCCATTTTACCATGATAGCGATATATATTAACAATATCACCTACACGCATTCTACATTCACTCTCTTTTTCCTATCCCTCAGTTTATAGAAGCTAACTAGTTTCCCTTCAGAAAGAAAAGATTCTAACATGAAAACAAAATGATCCCACCACTGTAGAAAGCCTCAATTAAAAAAAAAAAAAAGTTAAAGAACTTTCAAAAAGATACCAGTAACCACCCTGTGGCATAACAATACAAGAAAATAGTCTTGTGAAAAACTTGGGTGAGAGTCTAGGAAACATCTAAAATTATTGTCTTTCTGAAGTCAACATCTGTGTTGATGGGAAATTAAGACATAAACACACATCTGTATTCAGAATTCAAACACAATTCCCAAGTGAAGCATTAGAACTCTGTTGGTTTTTATGGGAAAAAAAAATAGGTCTCCTAAGCTTTATAAAACTTTACATAACAGCAGCCAAATCCAACCACACAAGATTTTTATCTATGTGCTTTGGGAAAACAAAAACAAAAAGTTAACTGTGTGAGGTGATGAATATGTTAATTTGCTTGACTTCAGTAATCATTTCACAATGTATATGTATCTCAAGATATTGCATGGTACACCTTAAATATATACAATTCTTGTCAGGTATACCTCAATAAAATTAGGAAAATTAAAGTTGATTATTTTTAGGACTTATTTCAGCAGCCCCTGCATCAAGCCCAGGGTTTTTCTGTGCAACTGACACCAGCCATGGTATTTGTCCATGATGATGGTTTCTTTCCCCAGTCTAATCATTGATTTTTCCATTCTACAAAGCAGTCATGAATGTTGTGTTTATATACTCTGTTACAGAAACATTCCTGTACACCACAAGCAACAAGGCTGTCACTCATGTGCCATTACCTTGAAAAAATACGTATTTCTTTCTCCTTTCCCATTCTCCCTTCCAAAAATGGGTCACAGTGGAAAGATTGCTTCACTGGTCTTATAAAATACACTGGAACCATCCCACTTCCTAAAGGAACCACACCCTTGTAATCAGAAAAAGAGAATACCGAAACAACACAAAGAAAAGATGGCAAATGTGACCCATCCTGTCTCCTTCTGAATGTCTGCCCCCTTTGGGCAGGAAGCATTTCTTCTCAGTACCAAATTGAACGTTATAGACAAATTAATTTACAATTTACTAATGAATTTACTTTTTTTTTTTAATTGGAGTCTCACTCTGTCACCCAGGCTGGAGGGCAGTGCACACTCCCGGCCACCGCAGCCTCAACCTGCTGGGCTCAGGCGATCCCTCTACCTCAGCCTTCCAAGTAGCTGGAACTACAGGCACGCGCCACCATGCCCAACTAATTTTTTTTTATTTATTGTAGAGATGAGGTCTCACCAAGTTGCCCAGGCTGGTCTCGAACCTGCGGACTCAGCCTGTAATCCCGCATTTTGGGAGGCTGAAGTGAGTGGCTTGCCTGAGCCCGCGGGTTCGAGACCCACCCGGGCAACTTGGCAAGACCTCATCTCCACAATAAATCAAAAATAGCCAGGCGTGGTAGCGCGCGCCTGTAGTTCCAGCTACTCGGAAGGCTGAGGCGGAAGGATCGCCGGAGCCCAGCAGGTCGAGGCTGCGGTGGCCGGGAGCGGCCACTGCCCTCCAGTCTGGGCGACGGTGAGACTCCAACTCAAAAAAAAAAAAAAAGTCTAAAAAAAAAAGCAAGGAAATTCTTAGCACGATGTTCATGATAGTGTTTACATTGGTGGAGGCTGGGGGCGTCACATAAGCATGGCAAACAGGGATTTTTGCCACTCTCTAGCTTTGAGGGCACTGGCGATGTTCTATTTCTCAAGCTGGGTAGCAAGGGACACAGTACACATTTCGTTATATTTTGTGGCCATATCTATGCTTATACACACTCTTGTTTCATATCTCTCTCCCTCTTTCTCTCTCTACATACACACACACAGAGGGGAGGGTGGGGAGAAAAGAGAGAGAGAGAGAACACGCCAGCGCCATGGCATACTACAGTGTACCTAAGATATTCAAAGCCTGGATCAGAAGTTACAGGTTTGAAGTTAAGTAGCACATGAACAAAGCAATGAATCTAGAGGAACATAAAAATAATTAAAAGCTGCTGTTTTCATTTAAAGCCAGATGAAAGAGAATGTGCTGAGAATGCAGATGGAGTAATTGAGACTAGACATTAAGAAGAAAAATTTCCTTGTTGGCATAAGACACAGCCATACATTGCAAAGTAAGCATATGATGATATTCAACAACAGGGAAAGGCGGTTATTTTTCTTGGGTTGGTTCAAGACAGAGCTAGCCAAGCGATTTTAATCCAAGGGACAATTCTCTGCCATTACTTGTAGCTATCAAGAGTCTGTTGTGGGAGCTCATGCCTGCAATCCCAATATTTTGCGAGACCAAGATGGGAGGATTGCTTGTGCCCAGGAGTTCAAGACTAGCCTGGGCAACACAGTGAGACCTCATCCATGCCACAAAAAAAAAAAAATCAAAAAATTAGCTGTGTGTGGTGGTGCATGCCTGTAGTCCTAGCTACTCTGGAAACTGAGGCAGAAGGATCGCCTGAGCCCAGTTGTTGGAGGCTGCAGTGAGCCGTGATTGTATCACTGCACTTCAATCTAGCGGACAGAGGAGAACGCAACTCAAAAAAAAGAACCCCGTCTTTGGAAAAACTCTGGCTGTTCTGCCTGTCACGCTGGAGGTAAGTAGCCGTCCCAGATGTTGCTGTCCTTGATACTGGAGGATGGTACTAGAAATGCCCAGATGTGGAAAAACAAAACTAGACAACCTTTCATCATTATGTATTTTGTATCTAGCACTCCCTGGGCATTAGCAGCCAAGAACACCTGTTTTATACACATCAGAGTGGCAAAAATTAAAATTTATAATATTTCATGCTCACAAGTGTTTAGTGAATAAGATATCTCAAATCATCTCAGGAGGAGTTAAGATTGGTTCAGTCATATAGAGAACAATTTGGCAATGGTATCCAATATTTAAATTTACATGCTCATTGAAACTGATACTGATAGGGATGCAACCTTGGGTGTGTGCTCAAATATACGTTCAACGGGGTTTTTTCCAACATTGTTTGTAAGAGCAAAAATGAAAATCAACTTTAGAATCCATCCCTGAAGGCTGAGAAAAAAGAAATGATACATTCATGAGATGGGATACCCTGAAACCATTCAACAGAACAAAGCCCACTTGTATGCCTTTGCTGTGGCCACACCTCCAGGCTGTATTAGTAAATAAACAAAGCAAAGTTTAGAATATGGTTTGTGGTTGTGCAAAGTAGGATCCCATTTGTGCTGAGTGGACCCAAACTAAACATTTTGTTGTGAATTCTGATGGAGACTGCTAGTGGAGCTAAAAGCTGTTCTCTCACAGGCAACGTTCCCCAGGCTTCCTCGTACTTGTCTGACCACAGGGCTGAGTTCTGTCCAAGGGAGGGTCAGTGGAGCCACAGTGGAAAACCTTGGGTGTGCCATGACTTCTTCCCCCCTCTTCCCTTCTCACAAGTCAGAACAGACATGCTTATAATCCAGCAACAACCATGAAGAAGAGAGCAAAAGCCCACGCAAGAAAAAAAGACAGAAGGAACCTGAGCAGAGCCGTCCAATCAGAAAAGTACCCACTTTCTAGGAAATCTCTGGATGTTATTTGGTCTCTTTATTACTAGAGCCAATTTTCACCATACTGTCAACATCTGTGTTGACATATCAGTGTGGGTTTTCTTTACTTTTTCTTAAAGAAATGATTATTTGTTAGGAGTCTCAAGACGTTCTTAACACTAGCTACCTTGACAGAGAGGGGTAAGGCAAAAGTAGTGTTGGGAAGAGGACTTTTCTTCTCTTTTTGTGTATTTCTTTGTTGCTTGAATTTTCTCATTGTATGCCTGGGTTACTTTTTATCATGAATAGGGTTAGTCCAGGCAAAGATGTGATGGCCCTCATGTTGTTTTCTACTTTCCATCTCTTTGAATTAACAATATATACAAAAACATCATTAGCCATTAGGGAAATGCAAATTGAAACCATAATGAGATATCTCTATACAACTATCAGAATGGCTAAAGTAGAAAACAGTGACAATATCAAATGCTGGTAAGGATATAGAGACAATAGATCACTTTTACATTGCTTGTGAGAATGAGACAACCACTCGAGAACCAGTTTGGCAGTTTCCTAAAACAGCAAACATACAACTACCACACACCCAGCAATCACGTTACGGAGCATCTGTGCCCCCAAAAATAAAGACTTATGTTCACACAGAGACTTAAATATTGATGTTTACAGCAGCCTTATCTGTGTAACCAAAAACTGGAAACCACCTAGATGGCCTTCAACAGACAAATGGTTAGACAAACTGTGGTACCTCCATACCACAGACTACTACTCAGCACCCAAAGAAAACAAACTATCGGTGCACTAGCCTTGAAGAATCTCCAAAAAGTTATGTGAAGTGGGAAAAGCCAATCCAAAAGGTTACATCGTGTATAATTCTATTTACATAGCATTCTTGAAATGACAAAATTAGAGAAATGAAACCAATTTCCACTAAGGGATGAGTGGCTGACAGGGGTTAAAGAGGGGATGAGAGTGGCAGGGAAGTAGATGCAGCAATCAAAGGGCAACACAAGGGATCCCGTGGTGATGGAATTGTTCTGTATTTTGACTGTGTCCATGCCTATAAGTCAGTTGGGATGCTGTATTGTAGCTTTGCAAGTTGTAATCATTGGGAGAAATTGGGTCAAGAATACATGCGTCTCTGTATTATTTCGGATAACTCCATGAATCAACAATTATCTTAAATTAAAAGTTTAATTTAAGGGGTAATACCAGCAAGATTGAAAACCACAAAGTCTCAGTCCACATCCCCCTAGAACTTAAGATTCAAATTGTGGGGGGAAGGGGGCTACCCAGCAACAAACACAGCTGTGGGAGAGCTCCTGATGGCAAGGAAGAAGCTGCAGCCATCCAGGGGTGCAGAGCAGCTGACTGGGGACAGATACGTAGAAAAACAGGGTGCATTTCACCAGTGTCACCCCATTTCCCAGCCTGGCTCGCCTTGTCTTCAAAGGGGATGTTTTGGCTGGGACCATCCCTCATGGGAGAAAAGGAGGATGGGGGGACTCCAGTAGCCTAAGCCACCGAAGACTCCAGCAGCATAAGCCACCGTCACAGACACCTCCAGCTTTCACCCCAAGGACGCCCACAGAATTTACAGACACCGATTCAGCAAATGCACCTGCCTAGAGTTCGCACCACTGCACCACTCTGGAACAGAAGCTACCACCCATTCATTCGCAGCCCTGCCACTGCTGCACATCCACCTGTGCCCTTAACCCTGGCACCAAGCGGGATCCCCTTGGTAACAACTTCTTCTCACAGGAGAAAAGGTGAGCAGGAGGACCCCAGAAGCCTTCACTACCAAAGACCCTCACAGTCTTTTCCAATACTAACCTCAGCTGACAGAGTTACCCGGAGTCCATATTGTTGCATTCCACATGCCAGAGCCAGAGCCATTGCTGCGGCCCCCTTGAGCCAGAGACACCATATGTAACCCAGCCAGCACTCTTACACCCAACTGTAAATGAAGATTTTCCCCACCAAAGCCGTTTCATAAAGTCTGGAGGAGGTGACTGCTTCTTCAAATGGAGACATTAATGCAAGGCTACAAGGAACATGAAAAATCAAGAGAACACAAAGGACAACAATAAATTTTCTGTAAATGGCCCCCCAAAAATAGAGATCTACAAATTGCCTAACAAAGAATTCAAAATAATTGTTTTAAAGAAGCTCCTCGTGTTACAAAAAAATTTAGGTAGATAATTCCACAAAATCGGAAAAAATACATGAACCAAATAGAAAGGTAAACCTAAAGATTAAAAATTATTTTTAAAAATAGCCAAACAGAAATTCTGTAGCTGAGGAATACAATGAGTAAAATAAAAAGTGCAATAGAGAGCCTCAACAGCAGAAGAAATAATCTGTGGACTCAAAGACAGGTAATTTCAAATTATCCAGTAAGAAGACAAAAAAGAAAAAAGAATTTCAAAAAGTCTGCAAGATTTATGGGACACCAACGTGCAAATTAATATATACATGATAAGATTCCAAGAAGGAGGCGAGATAGAGAGAAAAGAGCAGCAAGAATATGTAAAGAAATAATGTCTGAAAACTTTACCAATCTTGGAAGATAAGTGAACATTAAGTTTCATGACTCTCAAAGGACCTCAAATAGGATCAGCCAAAAGAAGAGTACTCTGAGGCCAGGCAGTGGCTCATGCTTGTAATTCCAGCACTTTGGAAAGCCGAGGTGGGAAGCTTGCTTGAGCCGAGGAAATCAAGGCCAGTGTGAGCAATATAGCAAGACCTGTCTCTTTAAAAAGTCAAAAAAAATTAGCTAGGTGTGTGGCACACATATGTAGTCCCAACTACTCAGGAGGCTGAGGCAGAAGGATTGCCTAAGCCCAGAAGGCTAAGGCTGAAGTGAGCGATGATCATGTCACTGCACTTCAGTCTAGGTGAGAGAGACCCTGACTCAAAAGAGGAGGAAAGAGGAGGAGGGGGAGGGGGAGAGGGGGATGGGGAGGGGGAGAATAGTACTCTTAGACACCTGATAATCAAATCGTTAAAAGTCGAGGAGAAAAAGAGAATTTTGAAAGTAGTAAGAGAAAAACGGGAACCCTCATAAGACTACCAGCAGATTTCTAAATAGACACCTTTCAGGTAAGTTGACAGTAGAATGATATATTCAAAATACTGGAGAAAAAAAGACTGTCCACCAAGAATACTATATCCAGGAAAATTATCCTCTAAAAAGGCAGAAAAGATCATCTTTTCCAGGCAAACAAAAACTGAGGAAGTTCATCATCACTAGGTCTGCCTTAAAAGAAATGCTTAAGGAGGTTCCTTAAATTGAAATGAAAACACACTAAACAGCAACACAAAAGCTTATCAAATGATTAATTGCACTGGTAAGGAAAATATATGGACAAATACAGAATAATATAATATTATAATGGTAGTGCATAAATCACTTTAAGTCTAACATAAAAGATAAAAATGTGTAAATAAACATGCAATATAAAAAACAAACTCTGACTACAAAAACACAAAGAGGGGAGAGTAAAAGTGTGGAGTTTTTGTGTGTGATGGAAATTACATTGTTATCAACTTAAGATAGATAGCTATAACTACAAAATATTTTATGGAAGACTTGAGCCAACCACAATGACAAAGAAAGCTATAATAGAGACACAAAAGATAAGCAAATCAAAGTAAATCAATGAAAAAAGTCAAATAGGAAAGAATGACATAGCCGGGCTCGGTGGCTCAGCCTGTAATCCCGTGCTTTGGAAGGCTGAGGTGAGTGGATTGCCTGAGCCTGCAGGTTCGAGACCCTCCTGGGCAACTTGGCGAGACCTCATCTCTACAATAAATCAAAAAATTAGCCGGGCGTGGTAGCGCGCGCCTGTAGTTCCAGCTACTTGGAAGGTGGAGGCGGAAGGATCGCCAGAGCCCAGCAGGTCAAGGCTGCGGTGGCCGGGAGTGGCCACTGCACTCCAGTCTGGGCGACAGAGTGAGACTCCAACTCAGAAAAAAAAAAAGAAAGGATGACAGTAAAAGAGGAAGAGGGACAAAACAACTACAAAGCAGACAGAAAATAATTAACAAAATGGCAACAGTAATTCCTCACCTACTAATAGAAGGCAGGAGTGGTTATACTGACATAAGTTAGCCAAAACTGTCTCTAGAGATAAAGAAGGTCATTATATAACGATTAAAAGGTCAATTCAACAGGAAGATTTAATAATTATAATACATATGCACCCAAAATCAAAGCACCTAAACATATAACACAAACATTAACAGATCTGGACAAAGAAATGAACAGCAATACAATAATAGTAGGATTACAGTATTACACTTACAATAATGGATAGAACATTCAGACAGAAAATCAATAAAGAAACAGTTAACCTTAAAAAACACTAGGTCAAATAGACCTAACAGACAGAACTTTCCACACATCTGTAGAATATACATTCTTCTAAAGAACACAAGGAACATTCTCTAGGATAGATCATATGTTAGGTTACAAAATTTAAGAAGACTGAAATTATTTCAAGTGTCTTTTCTGATTGCAATAGAATGAAACTAGAAATCAATAAAAGAAAGAAAATGGGAAAATTCACAAATATGTGGAGAACAAATAACACAATCTTGAACAATCATTGCATCAAAGAAGAAATCAAAGGGTAATTTTTAAAGTGTCTCAAAACAAATAAGAACAGAAACACAGCATATCAAAACTTTTGGGGTGCAGCAAAGTAATACTAAGAGGGAAGGTTATGGCAATAAACACCTACATTTTTAAAAAGAAGAAAAGGCTGAGTGCAGTAGCTCATGCCTGTAATTCAAGTACTTTGGAAGGCCAAGGTGGGAGGATTTTTTGAGCTCAGTTCAAGACCAGCCTCGGCAACACAGTGAGACCTTGTCTCTACAAAATATTGGCCTGTAGTCCCCGCTGCTCAGGAGGCTGAGGCAGAAAGATTGCCTGAGCCCAGGAGGTCAAGGCTGCGGTGATCTGTGATTGTGCCACTGCACTTTAGCTTGGGAAGCAGAGTGAGACCTTGACTCAAGAAGAAGAAAGAAGGAGGAGGAGAAGAAGAAAGTTCTCAAACAAACAACCTAACCTTATGCCTTAAGTAATTAGAGGAAGAAGAACAAACTAAACCCAAGATTAGCAAAAGAAGGAAATAATAAAAATTAGAGCAGAAACAAATCAGAGAATTGAAAAACAATTTAAATAACCAACAATGAAGACTTAAGATTTGATTTGTTTTCAAAAGATTAAAAAAAGCAACAAACCCTTAGCTCGACTAACCAAGAAAAGACTCAAATAAGCAAAATCAGAAATGAAAGAGGCAACATTATTACTGACTTCATAGGAATACAAAGGATCGTAAGAGGCTATTATGAATAATTATATGCTAACATATTGGATAACCTAGGAGAAACTTTTAAGTTCCTACAACTTACCAAAACTGAATCAGAAAGAAACGAAAAGCCTAAACAGGCCAATATCAGAGAAGGAGATTCAATCAGTAATCAAAAACTTCCTAACAAAAGTCCAGGACCAGATGACTCCATGTATGAAGTCTAACAAACATTCAAACAAGAATGAATACGAATTCTTCCTTAAAAAAATAGAAGGGGACGCCGCAGACCCCGCTACCCGGAGCAGCTCGAAGGCGGTGAATAACAGCTCTTGAAGTCTGCAATAAAAAATGGCCTCCAATAAAACTACATTGCGAAAGATGCGGAGGAAACAGAATGGAAAGAGTGAAAGGTTGAAGAGGCAGAGCCTGGAGAGTTTGTGGTGGAAAAAGTACTGGATCGACGTGTAGTGAATGGGAAAGTGGAGTATTTCCTGAAGTGGAAGGGATTTACAGATGCTGACAATGCTTGGGAGCCTGAAGAAAATTTAGATTGTCCAGAGTTAATTGAAGCATTTCTTAATTCTCAAAAAGCTGGTAAAGAAAAAGATGGTGCAAACAGAAAGTCTTTATCTGACAGTGAATCTGATGACAGCAAATCAAAGAAGAAAAGAGATGCTGCTGACAAACCAAGGGGCTCTGCAAGAGGTCTTGATCCTGAAAGAATAATTGGTGCCACAGACAGCAGTGGAGAACTGATGTTTCTCATGAAATGGAAAGATTCAGATGAGGCAGACCTGGTGCTGGCGAAAGAAGCAAATAGGAAATGTCCTCAGACTGTAATTGCCTTCTATGAGGAGAGACTAACTTGGCATTCTTGTCCAGAAGATGAAGCTCAATAATTGTTTGCATTGCTTTATATATACATAAAATCTGGGTCTTGGTTTTCGATATCCTAGCATGACGAAATAACTGCATTCTAATGAAAATTAAGTTTGATAAGTTTGCTTTGAAAGTAGTTTTGGGAGAGTTGTTGGGGGGGTTGCATCAGTAGCACTGGTTACTTTGAACAAATAAAAACTTTCTGTGGTTGCTTCCTTTATCAGAAAATAACATTTGATACCATGGTATATTATTTCCTCTGCATTAGAGACCAGCTTTTCTAAATGTTGGGAGAAATTTCCATAGTCATTACTCAATCAGAACTTGCGTTCTCATATGCCTAAGGACCATTCTGGATTTTTTGTTTTGTGTGTGTGTGTGTATACATAAAATACATATGCAGATGCCTTTCCTTTTCGCTGTTGTTTTTAAATATTAACCAAAACAAAAATTTTGGGTAAGCCCTTGTTTCTGAAATGCCGTCATTCTGAGCAGCCTAAGAAATAAATCACTTAAATTGAAAATTCTTTTGAAGCCAAATATTTCAAGTTAAATAAATGATTCTGGGATTAATAGAATAGTTTAAATTTGATGATTTTAACAACAGCAAAATTAGAATTAATATGTATAAGTGTAGTGGTTTGTTTGCAAAATGACTAAAAGGGAAAAATTTTATCACTACTAACAATTTCACCATTCAGATAAGGAAACTAGAAAAATCCGGGTGTGTTTTAATTAGCTAAATAAGACTTAGTTAAATGAACATTTAACAATTCCTCTAGCGAGCCATTCCTTAACAAAAAGTTGAAATCTGTGTGCTATATTGACTGAAAGGTTGTGATTCGTAGGATGTCTAAGACTTGGCTCATGGAAGCCTAGTCAGACATTTAGAAATGTTGGCAGTTTAGGGCCTGCTGTCATAAATGAGTTAACAAACTTGTAATCTAGACTAATTGACATGCATGCTTTTTCTTTACCCCAACTCATTCCTTACGTGTAGACTCAAGTCCTTTCAGTATTGGCTTTACTGGTTCAGCAGCAGCCAGGAAAAACAACTTTGTAGTAATCAGAATGTTATCCAACTGTATATTGTTTACTTTATTGTAAATACTGGTGAACAGTGGTCAATAAATAGT